>PVKP010001410.1:0-147327 GCA_004027715.1 Plecturocebus donacophilus | reverse complement strand
TGATAAGTTTTTAGGATAACTAATGCTGGTTGTTCGTTTCTGTATATAGTGCTTCTTTCAGAAGTTGTTGCAAAACAGGCCTGGTGGTAATGAAGTCTCTGAGTTCTTGCTTGTTTGCAAAAAATTTTATTTTTCCTTGGCTTGTAAAACTTAGTTTGGCTGGATATGTGATTCTGGGTTGAAAGTTTTTTTCTTTAAGAATGTTAAATATTAACCCCCACTCTCTTCTGACTTGTAGAGTTTCTACTGAGAGATCTGCTGTGAGTCTGATAGTCTTCCCTTTATGGGTAACCTGGCCTTTCTCTCTGGCTGCCCTTAGTATTTTCTCCTTTATTTCAATCTGAGTAAATCTGACAATTATGTGTCTTGGGGTTGGTCTTCTTGAGGAATATCTTTGTGGGGTTCTCTGTATTGCCTGGAGTTGAGTATCGTCATGCCTTGCTAGTTTAGAAAAGTTTTCCTGGATAATATCCTGAAAAATATTTTCCAACTTGGATTCATTCTCTTCGTCACTTTCAAGTATACCTATTAAGCGTAAATTAGGTCTTTTCACATAGTCCCATATTTCTTGGAGATTTTGTTCATTCCTTTTTACGCTTTTTTCTCTGATCTTGTCTTCTCGTTTCATTTCATTAAGTTGGTCTTCGACCTCTAATATCCTTTATTCTACTTGATCAATTCGACTGTTAAAACTTGTGCATACTTCATGGATTTCTCGTATTGTGTTTTTCAGCTCCATTAATTCGTTTATGTTCTTCTCTAAATTGTCCATTCTCGTTAGCATTTCGTCAAACCTTTTTTCAAAGTTATTAGTTTCTTTGCATTGGTTTAGAACATATTCTTTTAGCTCACAGAAGTTTCTTATTATCCACCTCTGAAGCCTAATTCTGATGATTCTTCACACTCGTTTTCCATCAAGCCTTGTTCTGTTACTGATGAGGTAAACTAGCATCCTCTGTAGAAGGAGAGACTTTCTGATTTTGAATGTTCTCAGTTTTTTTACAGTGGCTTCTTGGCATCTTTATGGTTTTATCCATCTGTCGTCTTTGTAATTGCCAACTTTCAAATTAGGTCTCTGAGTGGACATCCAGCTTGTTAATTCTCAGCTCCGGAATCTGTGTAATTTTCACTGTGGCAACCCGCAATGCTAACTAAAACAGCAGCACTGAAATTCATGGTGCTTTTCTGCCCAGGGGTCTCCGGTCTGACTTTCCTCTTCAGTCCCTTTTTCAATCAGCTGAAGAGACTGCTCTGCCTTCACAGAGCTCCAAACATCATCCAAAAGGAGACTCAGTCCCGTTTACTCCACACCAAGAGCTGCCGAGCCGAGGTGCCGGCAAAAAAGCCGCGCCAGCCAAAAGGGTCGTGCTGGCAACCTGTGGGGCTCCTCCGCTGGGAATGTCCGTGGGCAGCAAAAATTTATCGGTAAGTGTGGCATCCACTGGCTCTCTGCACTTTTACAGGGAGCTGCAATCCTGAGCTGCTAGTGATTGGCCATCTTGGATCTCTCTCCCCTCCAGTGCTCTTTGTAATCAAATAGTGTTAGTTAAAAAATTGATTTACCCTTTTTCTTCCAATAACAGGTATTAGAGATCCCCCACTTGCCGTAGTTCCTCCAATAGATGTCAACTCCTATATTCTTCATTACTGAATGAGATGTTCACAGCTACTGTACCTGTCAGGAAAGCTGAATTGTGCTAAGTAATAAACTATCCCCATTTTTTGTGCATGGTTTATACAAGAATATATTCATTTTTGATACAGCCAAAGGAAGAAGAGCCTTGAATGATTATAGGTAGAGGAAAATAAACAGAAAAATTAAAAATGGGTAAGAATGACAAAAAGATCCCCCCAAAATTGTGTCACTGGATCAGTAACCTTTGCTGACATTTAAAATTTTAATTTTGGAGAATTTCCACTACGGGAGATTAAGGAAGGGAATAGGAGAAGAAAGAGCTCTCCTTAGACATGGTGATATATGTAGCTAGGTGTCACAGCTACAGAGTAATTAATTGCCTAATTCTACAAGAACTCAGAGAAACAAGCATTCAGTATGAGACTGGAATAAAATGATGATGAATGACTTTTTAGAATCAGTAAAAATTCAAATAGAATTTATTTGGTGAAATTTTAAAGTAATTAATCCAAAAGAGGAAAGGCACTACAGGTGGAGTCCATTCAATAAATAAAGGCTGGGAGCCATAAGAGAAAAAGCTACACAGGTAAGGATAAAGTTAGACTAGACTGATAAAGTGACCACTGACTTCCAGCCTGTGCTGGCTGTGTGCATTAGGTTCAATTGGTCATTTTAATTCACTTTCTAAGCTGAAGAATGGAAGTGTTAAATTTTGACCTCTTTAACTCTACAATAGAATGACTTTTTTCTTTGCATTGTATATCTTCAGGACCTCATGTTTCTTCTGAGCAAGTTGCTTCTCATTTTTAGATGGCTACAATCTGATGGTATCTGAAAATGTTTAAATGCAGTGATGCAAAATATGTCATTTAGCTGATTCCAAATACAGATAATTATTTTTTATTTTTTTCTATATTTATGTTCCTTTTTTTTGAGAATGATGTTCTTATTTAGGTATGCGTTAAAACTTATAGACCACAGTAACTATGGAGAATTTTAGGTATTAAATACCCAGTGAGAACCACCTCCAGTGTTACTCTGGCTAACCACTAATAGCTCTAGAGTAGACAAAGAAACAAATTTCAGTCTATTTCAAGAAAGCACAGAAGGTTCTAAGAGTTAGACTCTAACAGTAATGTGGGACTTAAACATTTCTAAAAGCATTGCAAATAAATAATCTGCAATCAGATATCCCAGGCTAAGTATATGGACTACTCTGATTAGTTTATTAGGTATCCCAAAAAATATAAAGTTCACAATTCTGGATGATGGGCACCATATGTGAGTATTGGTTACTGTTCCTTCTATCTTTCCTGGTGGCTATTTCCAAGGTCACAGTTATTTTCTTTTATGCAACTGCTTTCAGATAGAAGAGGGCTCAGATCTTCCTCCTACAGAAAGTTTCTTCATCGGAATTGAGTCAGAACTGAAAAGGCAACAGACCCTTTTCTCAGGGAGGGACATACTACCAGCCTCAGCAGGATTTCCTCCAGAAGTTATGCTACTTTTGTTCCACACTTGCCACTTAAGGAAAGGGGAACAACAAGATGAGCCCAGACTTGTCAGGATACCCACGCAGCTACTGCTTTAGTGTTTCTTTGTCTTTGTCTGCTTTGGGAGCTGACCCTCCCTGGCAGACTGATAGTGTGAAGGGTACACTGACCATTTGGACTGGGATTCGATTCCTCCTTGTTGCCCACATTTAACAACTCTTGGGCCAATTCTTCCTCCTCCAGCTTCTCTAGTTCCTCCAACAGTTCATTCTCACCCACGTCATCTCCAAAGCCCACAGGCCAAGAAATGGCATCTGAGATTTCCTGGGCCACCTCCTGCTATTTTGTGATGTCAACCATCAGTTCATCTACCTTGCCAATGTCCAGGTCCCGGTAGGCCTTCTTCATGGCTGGGGCAGCTAACTACATGGTACAAAGCATTTCTGCATTAGTAGTGGCATTGTCAACAGCTTCATGCTGAAACTCCAGGGTGGACATTATCTCATCAGTTTGTGCCGGCTGCTATTCCAATCTTTTCCTCCTCTGTAAAGCCTGCAGAACAGCTCTCTTATTCTTGGAACTATGGTTCTTCATCATTTGTAGTTCATGTTGAATCAAATGCTCCAGAAACTCCTGTTTGATTATCTCCTCTGTCTCCTTCAGTTTCTATGTTGCTTCTTCAGAGATTTCACTCCTCTCCTTCTGCAAGAGTTTGCTGGGACAACTCATGACAAACCTGCCTCTCCCGCCTCTGTTTCTGGGCATTCTCCACAGTTCTGCCTTATGTTGATCATTATTCTGCCAAATACTCAAGAAGGACCCTCTACAGGTCTATGGACTTCTCTCTCTGAAAATCACTAGAATTATCTCTCTATGCTCCTCTTTCTTTCTGTTACAAAGTCTATCCTCCTTGGTCTCCCTGGATTCCACTTCCATAGTCTCAACTCAGAGTTGGCCAGACAGTTTTTAGGTTCTGTTTCCTTGTGCTGTGTCCTGGAAACTCTCTTAAGGCAATTCACTTGGACAATTTTAGGGTTCTCTTTTATTTCCCACATCTCAGAGAACACTGTTCTGTGTTTCCTGATATATCTTCTTTTGAAGATTGTTGTTTCGTATCATTTCCCCCTATTTTGAGTTTGCTTCACATAGAAAGTGTCTCCTACACCATCTTGGCCAGAAACCTCCCTTATGCCTTACAGGTGGATAAAATTTCCACTATTCCTTCCAGGTTAGAATATTGCTTCTGCTTTACTATCTGACTTTCAATGAAGAGACACAGTTACACAGTTTCTAATTCTATAGCAGCTCTTATATGGGACAGTGGCCAATTTTTGAGTTCTACCAAATTTTTCATAGTTCATTTTGAATATACTTTTGTGTACATGAAAAAATAACTGCCAGTTAAGTTTGTGGATGGAGCA
Source organism: Plecturocebus donacophilus (assembly GCA_004027715.1). Lineage (NCBI taxonomy): Eukaryota > Metazoa > Chordata > Mammalia > Primates > Pitheciidae > Plecturocebus > Plecturocebus donacophilus. Next base: position 142,777 of record PVKP010001410.1, on the reverse strand, counting down.
GACACACTGAGGCCTCAGCATGTGTCGCAACTTCATTTATTATCTTTTCCCTTATGTTTTCCCCATTCTGGGGCATAATGATTGTTTTGGACCCTAGATAGATAGAGAGTCAGCCTAATTTCTGTGTCCAGTCATCCTGAAAATGTTTGTGTATTTCTGTTTCCCAGTATGCCCTTCCCTAAGTAAATGGCAATTGTATTATTCCGTTCTCAATGCTGCTAATAAAGATATACCTGAGACTGGGTAATTTATAAAGGAGAGAGAGATTTAATAGACTCACAGTTCCACATGGCTGGGAAGCCTTACAATCATGGCAGAATGCAAATGAGTAGCAAAGTCACATCTTACATGGCAGCAGATAAGAGAGCTTGGGCAGGGAAACTCCCATTTATAAAACCATCAGAGCTCATGAGACTTGTTCACTACAACAAGAACAGTATGGGGGAAAACTCCCCCATGATTCATTTATCTCCACCTGGTCCCACCGTTGAAACATGGGGATTATTACAATTCAAGGTGAGATGTGGGTGGAGACACTGTCAAACCATATGAGTAATAGATCTATTTGGGAAATTACTACAGGAATTATTATAACATCTTTCCCCACAAACTCATTGTCTACTGCAGTCAATTGGTACTGGATCTGAAAAACTGTCCCCAAACAGAAATTAATTCAGAAATTGTGACTTGTTTGTGTATGATTGCATTTAGCCCCTGAATGAGCCACATTTGACTTAGTTTCATTGTGTCCACCTCATCCCTACCTTAGAGTTTCTCAACCTCAGATACACGGATATTATTGTTCACGTGTTTCTGTCTTGTGGGGGATGTGCTGTATATTGTGTGATGCTTAGTAGCATCCTTGGCCTCTACCATTCTGATGCCGGCAGCATCATTCTGCCAGTGTGACAACCAAAAATATTCCCAGACATTCTCCAATTTAGAAAAATTCCTCCTGGTTGAGAACCACTTTCTAGGAGCTTCAAGTATTTTTAAACATCTTTATAGGCTTCTCAAATATTCCTCAGATTATGTCAGATCTTCTCCAGTTACCTCTCACAAAATCCTAATTATTATGATCAGTCTGCCTTCTAACTACCACTTGTATCCTGTTTTTCACAATCATCTTTATTGACAATTATGCTCCAAATGTTTTAATAGCATTTCTTACCATCAGTACGGGAATGTAGAAGATGACCACTCAGCTTCTCAGGAATGTGTGCATACTTTTCTTCAGCATTGGGGTAAAATGAGTATTCTCTAGTCCCTCCCATGGGATATACTCAACGGGTGAGCTTTCCAGTCTTACGTTGTTTATCCATACCAGCGTTCTTACTTCTAGTTTTTTTTCTTTTTTTATGCCATATCAGTTTCAGCATTTCAATTTCACTTTGTATGAGTATCACCTTTCCCAAACTTCCAAAAACAGTATGTCAACTTCATTTCCTAGCACATTGCCAAGATGTTAAATCCATATTATGAGAGAGGGCTCTCATATCCACAAACTCTTCCTCTTTCAATTTTGTATTCCCTTATCTTCTCCCCTTAATCCAGCCTCCTCAGTATCCAACCCTAATTCTAACAGTAAATCTTGGCTGAGCCCAGCAGCAAATCCTAGGTATAATCTCCTACTTATGGTACACCCTGCACTTTCCAGCTTGGTTATCTTGTAATTTAGCTCTAATTATTGATCTTGCAGACTGAAGAGTGGTCGTGTGGGTAAATTCTAACGAGGGTTCACGGTTTCTTGCAAGACAGCAACCTATACATTGATGTCAAGCAAGAAGGGTGCTCTAGCAATAACAGAGAGTAATGGGCCTTTACCATGGGCCTAGAGACTTTACAAGCATCTGAGCATTCAATAGTTTGAATTGCATTTACCCAGATACCTCTATAATATGCCTTTGAGTCCCACTTTTATGTAGTCAGGATCCTGGTTTTAGTAAGGTAGGCATTCTAAGTTTGAGAATTCAGTCTTCTTGATGGCTTTACTGCTACTATTATTCTTAAGTCCTGGGCTTTGTCTGTGTTTTGTCTGCTCACGAACTGGAGTAAAAGAGAATTTCAGTAGAAGCAACCAAAGAGGCCTTCTAGCATTCACTTTTAGCTTTTAATTGGTGACTAACTACCCTTAGCCTTTTCTTTATTGAAAACATCATAAGTCCTAGTAAGAACCATTCAATCCCATCTCCTAATGAAAATTACTTCCCCAGAATTTCTTAAAGACCAGAAATATGCCCCACTAGTATATATGCCCATTATTACTTTAGAGCAATGGAAAGCTTAATGATTACACTGCCAGAGCATGCAAGGCACTAACAGTGTTACACATTCTCCCAGTGATGGAGGTCTCCTTGCTTGCAATATGCTGGCTAATCTAGCTTCAAATTTCCACTTTCAAGTAGGCTTCCTCAGTGATTTTTGACATCCCCTGTCTAAGGTAAGTTGTTCTAAAATAAATCTGAAGCTGAGATTTGTGTGAAAAAAAGATTAAGTAAGGAATGTTTCTGGGGTTAACAATAGTAGGAGAATGAAAGAAGTAGGACCGAGCAGAGAGAATGCTGAACTGTGATGAAGTCACCACAAATCCTTCAGATGCCTCTGTGGGGAATTCTGGAGGGGAACACTCTTAAAAACTGTTTACATAAAGCAAGGAGGCAAGCCCTTTAATTCCTACATTGACCCATCAGTGGATTTAGGCTGCCTCTCATAAAGGCGGTGTAGGTCTGGCTAAGTCAGCTTTCTTTTGCAGACTACAATTACCAGAGAGGGACTCAGTTGACATTTTTATGCTGCTAACATCTCCAGAAGCTTGGAGAATAAGCAAGTCAGGCCTTAAGTGGAGAGTGGCGTCTCCACTTAAGTCTCTCCACTTCATTTGTTGGTGTGAGCAGTATGAGTGTGTGTTACCCCACACTCATACTGCTCACACCAACAAATGAAGATGTGATTGTAGAACCTCCCTCACAGCCTTCAGTGAACTAGATAATTTTTTTTTTTTTTTGGCAGCGGGGAGGCTTCTTGACATCTAGATAGATGACTTCTTTTCTTAGGGGACTCAGGCTCAGCCCTGCTTAAAGACAAGGTGAATGACTCAAGAGGAGTGCTAGTGAGATAATTGGCTGTCTCCCCTCTGCCCCCGACCCTGCTAGTTTTGTTATTGACCTCATTGCAGAGATTGCAATTAATCAGTGATGTTTCTTCTGATGTCCGGTATAAATAGTGACTTTCCTAAGTGGCAACTCAAGAACTTTTTATTCTGAAGTGACCTAAAAGGCAATAATGGGAGCTTGAGAAATATAGCCTGTGTTGTTGTGGCCCTGAGCATTTGCTACCATAAATAATACATGATACAGTCTTCCACATGCACTGTAAATTATTAAGTGATGTGTGATACTTCTGAATTTAAATAGCACTGCTAACTGGATGCAATAGACTTTGCGTGCACACACGCAGACACACACACACAACTTCCCTAATAACAAGTAATGTCTGCAGTAGGAGGCAGTGTGGTAGTAGATGAATTAAGATTTTTAAAAACGTTCTATTTAATTTTATGAGAAAATTTTTGAAAGTGAAAGTTCATTTAAATGGAATGTGTTACCATTTGTAATTTTACTGGCACTTCCTGTCTGTGTAGAGGAAATTAATGCCCATTTTCACTTTCATATAGGGACCAATATCTTAAACTAGACCTGGAAAACACATGTTATATTATATGCCAGTGTTTCATATTAGTTCTGCCTTAGGAGGCCAGGTCATGCCTAATTACTGATTTTGTTTTTTTCCATTCTTATTCTTGCCTCCATTAAACCCACACTACTTTTCTTATGCCTGGCCCTTTATTCTCCCTTTTCTCAATACTCTATTTGCCTATTTGCCTTAATGGATTGATTAACAGGTAATAGTACACAACACATTTGTTATCATCGTGGTAATTTTATGTATTATGTATAAAATATTCTTGACAATCCACATTTTTTAATCTCCTGGGCTATGCTTACCAAGTTCATAACTAAACACAAAACTTATGAAAATATAAAAAGTGAAAATACAATAGCTGCCTTTTAATTTTTTCATTATTTTACAAAATTGCTAAATTTCTTTTTTCTTTCTTTTGCTGTTTCTTTCTTTCTCCTTTTCTCTCTTTTTCTAAAATCTCTTCCCTTCTTTTTCTTTTTTTCTTTCTTTTGCTGTTTCTTTCTCCTTTTCTCTCTTTTTCTAAAAAAAAAAAAAAATTGCTAAATTTTTATGAAAATTTAATATACTATAATTGTGAAACACTGTGGAATATTTTCTCACCTGAGAGATATTTGTATATTCTATAACCCTCATCCACTGAAGTAACAACAAGAAAGAAATTCTTTAGGTTCTCTAATATATACTTTCATATTTTTTACTTGATTGTCCCAAATTCCTATACTCTTTCCTAGCAAATTGTACCACCCATTGTTTTATTCATATATTATGCCTATGAGCATTTCACACCTTATTCATTCTTCTTTTACTCAATTTCCCTTCACTCTTTCTTCCTAAAGAAAACTTACTTAGCTTGTGAGAGTAATCTCTTACGTCACCTCTTGCCAGATGGAAACCTAATTATCCTTTCCTCTGTGCTTTTATAACCATTTTCTGGTGTTTACCTAATATAGCAGTCATTAAATTTTATTTTCTTCAATGTGTTCCTTTACACATGTAACTTGAGAACAAAGAACGGGTCCTTCTGTCACATTTCTTACAGTATTTTGTGAAATTTTTTAACAAATGGCATTTTTGTTTCAATCAGGGATGAAAAGTAGATGGGAATGGAAAACTCCATTGGAATGATGCTCTTACTTATAGAGATGCATTTTATATCAGAGGAGATGGTACACTGGAGTGGTAGAACAAATGTGAAAGCCCTGGGCTTGGGATCAGGAGAAGTTGCCCTCAATGGTTTACCTAATATTCTCACGTTATATACTTCTGTGTTTGCTACTTGAGTCTTCTGAGCTTCATTCTCTTTATCTGCTGAATATAAATGGAAATCCCCATGTCATCTTTATGCTTTATAGATTTATGACTTAGATGTCACAATTATAAAGTGAAAGCCATAAGTAAAGTATGTGAGAAGAAACTATACAATGCTTCAGAGCACAGTCTTTAGAGACATACCTAAGTTTATGTCCATTCTCTGTCACTCACCTTAGGCAATGACTTTGGTCACTTCTTCCCCACCCCAGGTGTTGGGATAGTCGACTGGAGCCAACCTGGTCCTGGGGAAGGGCTTGGAATCTAAGTCTGTAGGGGCTGGCCTGGCACAGGGGTGGGTCCAAAGCCAGGGGCCTTGAGGTCAGTTCTGGTGGTGGGGCAGCCTGGAGTCCCTATGGATACCAGCCTGAAGTCTGGGTCTGTAGGATAGGCCAGGTGTTGGGATCTGAGGCAAAGCCTGGTGCTCAATTTCCTCTCCTTCCCCAGTCAGAGAGTATCTTCTCTTTGGGCTATGCCACTTGGAGTTTAGGGAGGGTAACATGAATAATGTAAAAATGTTCTTCCTATGCTTCTATATGTATCTTCTCTTATTTCTGTGCTGCACCCAAGTGCTGTAATCTCATACTTCTTATAAAGGTATTTTCCTGTGTGGATAGTTGCTCAAGCTGATGTGGCTTTTTTGGAAGGGACAAATTGAGTACTACAGAGTGTTCTTCTACCATCTTGCTTTTTAAATAGCCTTGAGCATTTTTATTAACTCCACTGAATTCTAGTTTTCCTTAAAATAGGGATAATATGCTCATCATAGATTGTTCTAAGTATTAAATAAGATAGTACACACAGGGCACTTACTAAGTGCTCAGTAAATGACAGTGGTGGTTGAAGCAGGTGGTAATCGTAGGCTGTAATTTCAGATGACATTTCGCTTCAAGTAAATAATACAGGGATTCTAGCAAGTGGCAGAAGCACCTTATTTATATTATCTCATATATAAAGCATCCACATTTCAGTCATAGTCATGTTTATGCAAGAAAAACTCCTTTTGCCTTTATCTTTTAATTAAAAATAAAATGTTATTAAATGAAGGCTTACATAGTGAAACAAATATTCAAAAAGCATATTTTTAAAAACAAAATTTAAAAATGATAATTAGGTACATTTTCACATATCATGAAATATTATCGAACTTCTTCAAATCATCTGTTTTAAAGAGTAAAACCATAGGCTCATCTCACTTATCATTTCACTTCATATAAACATTCTGAGGTTTAATTTCTGAAGTGTTCTTCATAAATAAGGCCTCTCTACTATGAATGATTGATCTCAAAGCAGAGAAACAGGAGAATGGGAGAAAATTACAGTGCCTATCTTATGCATCCACCTGTTCGAGTTGCCCTTAAGTTGTCTTGTATTTTAACATCAGAACCTGAAAGCGGTGCATTATGTTTGAATTTGCTTCAGCATAACCTCATAAACCTGTGCTTCTCTTTGCCGATTAAGAAAACAAAGACTGTGTACTGGAGAAACAGGTTGGTGAAAGTCTTTGTAGAAAGTAGGTTACTTTATAAGTTAGAGCCAAGGGCCTTGACAAATCTTTTTCTTAACTTCTTGCTTTACTTAATATGATAAACCAAGAACATATACTGATACCCTTGGCATTTTATAACTTGCCACCATGTTCACAACTCTCAGAGAAATTAACATAAAATAAAAACTGTTATACACTGTGGAATACCAACATACAGATTCCTATTCAGATTATAAAAGGGGGAATCACTGGAAGTCAGTAAATCAATACAGGGCAATTTAAGGCACAATACCACCCCAGTGGAAGAGATGATTTGGGACAAAACGTGTTTATCAAAAATTCTTAATTAGATGCTGTGTAGGTAATTACATTTTTACTTATAATTGTTTTTATTTTTTTTTTTTTTCTATTTCTTTTTTTGAAAGAGTCTCACTCTATTGCCCAGACTGGAGTGCAGTGGTGCAATCATAGCTCACTGCAGCCTCAAATTATTGAGCTCAAGTGATCCCCTCCTGAGTAGCTGGGACTACAGGCATGTGCCACCACACTGGCCTTTTCTTCCTTCCTTCCTCCCTTCCTTCCTTCCTTCCTTTCTTCTTTCTTTCTCTCTCTCTCTTTCTTTCCTTTCTCTCTCTCTCTTTCTCTCTCTCTCTTCCCCCTCTCCCTCCCTTCCTTCTGATTGTGTCTCATTATATTGCCTAGATGGGTCTCAAAATCCTAGACCCAAGTGACCCTCCCATCAGCACTTCCAAACTGCTGGGATTACAGATTAAAGCCATGGTACCTGGCCTATGGCATTTTTTCATAGGATGCTATCATAGCAAGAATGACAAAAACATCATTACTTTCCTAGGTAGAAAAATTTTGGTACAAATGATTGTGAGTTGCAAACATAGGCTGGGGCATGTGTATTATCACCAGTTTCTAGCTAAGCCTATGTACCATCTTCAGACATGTCTAATTCTAAAAGAGAAGAGGGTTAGTATGAGGGTTGATTATGGAGATAATTGATTTTTGTAGGTGGTATAATATCATATGTTGCCCTTGATATGTTTAGATGACTACGTGGGAGTCACAATTATATTTTAGCCTTTAAGATATGCTTAAATTTTAACTTTTCTCAGACTTCTTAAGGAAGAATCATGTCAGTTTACCTATTACTTCACAAATTAAACGCACTTTTTAGACATATTCATGAAGCTGATCTTACATACATCTACATTTCCATAATTATATGTTAAAAAATAAATTGAGTGTTTTCTACTGGATTGTGCATTTTTATTTTAATTGAAGTAGGAAAAGGAAATCTGAGATGACATTAAAATGCTTAGGGACATTAGTGGGTTGGAATGGCAATAAAATGCTTCCAAATAATACTATGTTTATCTTCTTTTCTTAATGCATCTTCTTCTGCCATTGGCCTAGGCTGTTGTAAACATAGCATCCATAGAGCTGAAATAACACTTTACAACTCTTGTTTTGTCATGATTCAGGGATAGGCTGAATACAGAAAGGACAGGCAGTATCAAGTATACAGTAGATGCCTTGCATTGTCATTCAAATAAAATTTAAAATGAATTTTGCCAAATTGTTTTCCATTTTGTTTGCAAAGCTGGAGGCAATTACTTAAAATTATTTGCTGTTTTGGGGTAGAATTGGCTTCTTAATCCTGATTGTCTATACTTTGCTTTTAAAATGGAGGTTAGGGGTGAAATGGATCGTTTCTGACTTCAGTTTTTCTCTTCTTCCTTTTAGTTTGCACAGACAATCATGTTCAATAAGAATTTTGGACAGTTTAAAAAATGTGAATACACAGGAAATTTTAACTCTGCAGACCTGGGTTACTCAAACCTTGCATATTCCAAAAAAGGCCTGTTTTCAGGGCTGGCTTTTGACTAGCTCCTGCTAACTGAGCTCCTGCAATTTTTTATTTGATGAGTGCTTTTGCACGCCCAAGGCTTTGAACCACAGTATACTAGTTTTTCCAGATAGTTTTTACAAACAATATGATATATGGTGAGCACCTGCTTTTCCTCTAATGTTCTGAAGCTTGAGTAACTGCGGTCAGTTTCACTAGTGCTACATGCCTACAGGGCCGAGTCCCAGGAAAAACCCTGGATATCTAGAATAGGGAGAGCTTCCTAGGTTGAAAACATTTTGCATGTTTTGTCTTCTTGCTGGGAGAATTAAATGTGATCTATGTGATTCCACTGGAAGGCAACACTTGGAAGCTTGCAACTGGTTTCCTACAGACTTTGCCTCATGCACCTTTTCCTTTTGCTCATTTTCATCTGCATTCTTTTGCTCTCACAGACAGTAAATAAGAGTATAACACTCCTAGGATATCCTCTAACCTGAGGGTGGTCTTTGGGACCCCTGACACAGTGGGCTATGCTCCAGTTTCAGCTGTGGCAGTGCAAATACACTTTGGACATCACAGGCTGTCCGTTTTAGATATCTAGTGTTTAATGGCACCTAGTCCTCTTCTTGTCCTCTTTTCATAAATCAGATAAGTCTCTTCTCAGCTCCTTATTTTTTCCATTGTGCTATTCTATTCTACTCTACTCATCTACTCTAGTAAAAGCAATGAAGGCTACAAAAATAACTGTGAGAAGAAAATATTGGAATCAGTGGAATACTCCAAAGGGGTCATTGTTAATAATTTCCACTTTTGTCCCTCAATTCATTCTATTCTTGCCATCCTCTTTTCTGGCTCTCTCTCCTACCAAATCAAACTGAAATCCCTTTGCCTGGCCTTCAAGACAGCAAAAATCTAGTTTTCCACCATCTGGTCTATTTTATTTAACACTACTTTGCAATTATAACTTCTTCTTTTGTATAAGCTTAGTTTGTCCACGTTATAATTCCAAGACTATATTCATTATTAGCTCAATTATATACTCAGCAACTCGCTTAATAAAAATCTCATTTATTTATTAAATTTGGTGTGCCATACACAGAGATAGACTTTACGAATATACAAATAAAAACACAGATATCTTGCTTTTGTGGAGTTTACAGCCATATGATAAGTACACAAATAGTTAACTCCTTACAATTATGGGAATGTTTTGAAGAAGAAACATAGCTTTGCTTAAATCTCCTTACCTATATTTGTATTATTTCTTTTCCCATTATTCAACATCCCTACCTACAATAAGGGAAAAATTGTTAATAGATGTGATATTTGAAGTTATTCTAAGAAATACTAGAAAATGTATATACTTCGGCAGTATAATTTAGAATGAGTTCTCATATATTCACCAAAGTGGAAGCTAAAGGAAATCTCTTTGAAAGAGACACAAATCTTTTCAGGTATCTTCTTCACTGTGGGATAACTCTTCCCAATTTTATCCCTTATCACATTAAATACAACCTAGAAAATACCCTTCACCCAGTGGCCCTCTTAAAAATAAGACTGTAAGCCACAATTTTTTGCTCCATATGTATTAACTAAAGAAAATTAAGACGTATTTTATAATTTTTTTTAACACAGCTTCTGAAACAAAGTGGAATCTTATTGTTTGCATGTGTGTGTTTCTACTTTTTGTTCTTTTTTGTTTTTGTTTTCTGAAAATGTATTATTTTGATGCTTGTGATATTATTAGTGCTTATACTTACTGACATTTTACTTGCTATATAAGATCAATATTATTGTATATGTATAATTCAGCAACTCAAATTCTGCTATAAACACACATGCACACACATGTATACACACACACACACACATACACTGATGCCATATATTTAAACAATTATTTCTTGTCTAGCAATAAGAAGACCAAGGCAACTATTTCATCATTTTCCTTATTTGCTCCCCAAATTTTGTATATTTTAAATATTTCCAGGAATTAGGAAGTTGGCTAGCCCTTGGTATTTTGGCAATCTCTCTGTGTAGTCTAATGTAACTTTTTGTGTAATACAAAGATAAGGTAAGTTAGGATTCAATTTAAAATTCAAATTAGTACCCTCAACTATAATATTTGAATGCTAAAGAGAGCTTCAAATGTATTTTTTTCTGTTGAACACTTCCAACAAGAGTAAAATAGCAACTGTAAAGGGAAGAGACTTAATACAGTTCATGTACTTATTTTTAAAAATTCATTTTGCAATATGAATAGGGCCCCATTATCTAAATTTCACAGATGAGGAAACCGGGACTCCCCTCTGTGACACGGAATATTAAGCCCAGGATCACAGAAAAAGAAATTAGAATAGATCAAGGCCCCTGACTACAACATTAGTGCCCACTGCATCACAAATTACTCCCACTTAAAGGTTCTTTTCACCTGCATGATGGCATTTCTATCTTTATTTCCTACTCTGAGTATTTGTGTCCATCTACATATCACTTAAACTTTATAGCAGGAGTTTTTAGTAAACAAACTTGTTAACTTCTCATAAATTTTCTCAATCCATCAGATAATTCTGTTAGCAAATGTTGAATTGATGATTTAAAATTCTTATTTATATTATCATGTGTTTTAAAAATAATTGGAGATGGCTTAAAGAAACACAGACAATAATTTGAGGGAGCATGAATGGACAGTGATTAATGAGTTACTAACCGATAAAAGAAAATCTGCTTGTGAGTGTCCTGTCTATTAAAATAAGAAGGTTTTAATAAATTAAACATCTTTATAAAAGTATAATATTTAACCGTATAATTATAGTTCAGTTGTTAAGAATTTGGGAGTTGAATCAGAGAATCCAGGTTCAAGTTAGAATATCAAACACTCCTTAGCTGGGGGACCTTAAGAAAGTCACAAAACATCTGTAAGCTTCAGTGGAGTATCTGAAAAAGGTAATAATAATCGTATATTGTGAGGATTAAATGAGATTATGAATGTTAACAACTTAGTCCCCTACCTGGAGCATAGTAAGAACTCAATTATGATTACATGTTGTTTTAAAATTATATATAAAATCAACCAGAATAACAATATTTATTATACCTGCTGCAAAAGCCTGTTAAGTGCATTGTCTCTTTTAATCCTTTACAACCGCCCATAAAGGAATCATTAGGGAGGAAAAATCTCCCGCTAAAGGCTTCATATGTGGGGTAATATATGGCAGGGTTGGCTGGTTACTGAAATCAGGCTTCATAAAATACTCTTAAATCCTCTGCTCAGCTTCCGCATCATTCATACAGAGGCAATGAAATAACAAATACGTAAGTTCCTAGTTTTTATTAGTGCCCATTTAGATACATATAAATTTTCTATTTACCATGCTACATTTACATTAGTGATTATTTCTGGCTAAATTAAATGCTACATGACTAATGTTAATATTAGTTTGATAACATATTTTAGTTTATTACATATATCATGGTGGTTTCTATGCACTTTGTGGGGAACAGTGGTAGGGAGAAGACCCACCTATAAATGAATGAGGCTGAAAAGAGATTCTGCTAAATTCTTGAAGTTAAAGAACTGTTTGTCAAAACAGGATCTGAGACTTGTTACTTTGACATTGTGAAGCACAACAGTGACCCTTGATGATCAAGATCAGATTTCAGGATCAGCCAGGAAATTGCGTAGCTTCCCTATTTAACATTCTCCAGAGGCAGAAACTGGCTATTGTAAAGCTACAAATAAATGATCATTTTAGTAATTCTTTTCATAAAATAACTAAAAGATTCAAACGTGATGAGCAAAGTTACTCAAATAGTATGACCCAATATAAAATTATTTGGAAAAACTTATTTTGTTGATTCTGATATTGGATAAAATCAAGAAAACTAATCAATACTTTATTTAATACACATTTTTCTTCTTACTGGTGGTATACAGAGGCCCACCAATAACTTTGGGGATCTGGAGATGGATTAGCAAAGTCCAAAATTCAAGGAGGTTGTAGCTTTGTATGAGAAAAATACAACAAACAATAAAAATACTAGTGTAATAGAGACAATGAAGGGACACTCATGTTTGAGCAGAAAGTCATTCTGTGCTCAGAGTGGTGTAGAGATATCATTATGTAGCCATAGTGAAGGATGATCATTAATATTTGGAAGGCAGCAGAAGTATTACCACAAAGGACATTCAGTTCTAGGGAAGGTTTTTAGGAATGAAAATTTCTGAATGACTGGTAAGCAATTCCGCCTGGTTGGGAGTGAAATGCTCAAGCTTAAGGCAACGTCACTACAAACATTACAATTGTTCCAATGTATCTTGTGCTTTTGATGATCCTATTCAAAGCTAAGTCATATTTCTGACGAACTGAAACTCTATCTTTGCTTCTCTCACTCAAATTAGAATATCTCAATGCAAGTGAGTAATATAAATATACCCTACTTCATTTAAAAATAAGTAATATACTTTTAATACACTCATTAGCAGAGGATACTTGGTAACATATCATTTAAATCTCACTCACGGCCATTTAGTACATCAGTCTATTAACACTGCCAATAATACCACTATGCAGACAGTTTGCCTCAGTTGACATGTTCAAAGACAGAGATGAACATGAGGAGTGGCTAATTGTGCTGGTTGTCTGAACTTATAGCCTTCAAACTTTCTAAATGGCTCTTCTCTTTAATGTAGGGCCTAATGTTCTTTTGCAAATTGTGCTGTGTATCTATAAATTGTTTTTCTGCCATGCTCACCAGCATATTGCTTTCACATCAAAGTTGAAGAAACAGGCAATTCTCATGTGCACTGTTATGTCCCAGTAGTGGGTCTTAGAAAAGAGAAACATATAATTACTTCTATTCTGGTGTAAATTTTCAAAATGAGACACAATTAGTGAATTGATCTGGCCAACTCCCCTAAGGAAATCCGCTCCTCAGAGTGCTCATTAGCTCTTCAGAATTCAGCACTGTTTCAGCTCCTTTTCTTACTAAATAGCAGCTCCCCTAGGGTGAGCTCTAATATGTTTTCCATTCCTAAATTTCTTTAGCAACAGATTTGTGTATGATAACCCCTGAAAGTCCATCCCATCTCAGTAAGCAAATGCTGACAATGTTACCTTAACCTGTTTATGAAGAATGGGACATGACATTTGTTCTTGTAGCTAGGGTACTGGTCCTCATCCTTTGTGGAAACTTTGCCTTTTCTGTCCTTCTCACTCATTCACTGATTTTACTTATTATCCTGATTACTTTTAACAATAAATATCTGTTAGATTAAGCTTGTCCAACCGCGACCTGTGAGCTACATGTGACCAGGATGGCTTTAAATGCAGCTCAACACAAATTTGTAAACTTTTAAAAATATTATGAGAGAGAGAGGGAGAGAGAGAGAGAGAGAGAGAGAGAGAGAGAGTGCGTGTTTGTGTGTGTGTGTGTGTGTGTGTGTGTGTTTAGCTCATTGGCTGTTATTAGTGTTAGTATATTTTATGTCTGGCCCATGACAATTCTTCCAATGTAGCCTGGGGAAGCCAAAAGATTGGACACTCCTATGTTAAATGCTCCTCCTGTGCTATTAGTCATATCCATAAACAGGATGTTTTCAGTGATACTCTTCCTTGCATTTGGATCTCATATTTATTGAAATTTATGCCAATACTTATAGCTATGTAAGGACTGTGTGTTTCAAAGAATATATTCATATTTAATCTCAAATTAAAGATGACGATGATAGAAACTTGGCTATATTTTGAATATGCTGAAGTAAGGGAAGCCAAATGTGGAGTCAAACCTCCTTCTCCTTAATACAAAAAATAAGTATTTTGAAAATCCGTTACATTTCAGTGGAGGGAAAAGCTTCACGTGTGTAAAACTTGACCCTGGACTTTAAATGGCTGAATTAGCAAGTTGTACTTTCCAGAGATTCAAAAAATCAATAATAATGAAACATAAAACACCTACAAAAGAAAAGAAATATAAAAATACTCAAATAAGAATAGTGGAGCTTTGGAAATAACTTTTCCACTACTAAAAACTTCTTGAGTAGACCATATATGTCCTTACCCAGCTGAGAGCTCAACATAGGAATATAGGTTTTTGAAGTTGAGGAGAAACTTTAAGGTATTACTAATCTGTTTTCATTGGTCATATGAAAAATTGACTGTGACGCCACAAAGAATCGTCATAATATTTAGAAAATTTTTCAATAACTAAAGTACCTGCCATGTAAAAACTAAAAACTACAACACAAAAACTGATGCATGGTTTGATCTGAAATGTAATATTTGATTAGAATATTTCAGAGGAAGCTTGTCCTAGAAAATCTTAAGTGGACAATCAATTAAATATGGTACAGATATTATTATAATCTACATAATTTAATAATTATGTGTATATATACATATATATTTATTAACAAAGAAAAATCTCATGGTGATATCAGTAGACGCAGAAAAAGCATTTCACAAAATTTAACACCCATTCATAATAAAAACTCTTAGTAAACTAGGAAAGAAGGAGAACTTTCTCAACTTGATAAAGCACATCTACAAAAAACCTATAACTAACATCATACACAATGGTGAGAAACTGGAAGGATAGGCACTGATGGCTGCACAGGCATCAAACTTTAGGATGACCTGTTTTGGGTTTCCCTTCTCCTCTGTTTTAGCTATTAACTTAGTAGGGCTCTTCCATCACCCTGTTATGAGTTTAATTTCGAAGGTCATATGCATAGGAAGTTCTGATGGATTATAGCAGACATTGGGTTGTCCATACCTTGTGTTACACCCCTTAGGCTGAGTAATATTATCTAAACAGTTTCCCTTCTGTGTCCCTGTACATTCATAATAACTGTAGAACAAAAGAATGGCAGTAACTTTCCATTCTACCTCAGTAACCTGGTGCACAAACTGACAGCATTCTCTGAAATCAGTTAATATCCCTACTGTATAAATCCAAATTTTAAGGAGAATGAGTCCCACAATGAATTTCCTCATGCTTCAGCCATGTGTGGACCAGCCAGCTTCTGGGATGTGGCTGGAGCAAGGCTTGTTGTGCTTCTTAAGGTGATTCTGTGGTCATGGTCTGGGTCTAGCTTCCTAAGTTTCAGCTGCTGCAGGCTTTATGCAACTGTGGTGCATCCAGGATGGGATTTCCTCTACCTTCACGCCTGTGGGAGTGGTCAGGATCACAGTCTGGGGTTCCTTCTACCGTGGCTTCAGAGGGACTACATTCCAGTCCTTGGTCCACACATGATCACCTGGTGAGAAAGGGTGAATTGGAGAGAATAAGCTTACAGGGCATCTTTCATTTACCCAGGTATAAATATCCTGAGTGACTTTTTCCTAAGGCTTGTAGCTGTTGTCCTAGCTCCGTCTCTCCCCATTCCTGGGGAGTTCCCAGGAGTGCCCACAGTATGGTAGGAGGCCTATGATATAAGACTTTATAGGGGGAATATCCTGTTTTCTTAGAGGGAGTACATCTAATTTTGAATAACACCAAGGGAAGTGCCTGCACCCACTTTAATCCTGTTTCCTGGCACATTTTCCCTAAGCTATTCTTAATAGTCCAGTTTATCTGTTCCACCTTTCTGGAACTCTGTGTTCGGTAGGCAGTGTGCAGCTTCCAAGTAATACCCAATGTCATTGCTGTTTTCTGGACCAAATATGCCACAAATGCTGGTCTGTTGTATGATCCAACACACAGTGACAGTTCAAACCTATGGATGAAATCTCAAAGAAGCCCAAGGGTTACTTCATGGGCCTTTTCAGTCCTAGTCAAGAAGGCCTCTACCCACCCAGAGTATGTGCTGTGACATGTAGTGCATCGCTGTGCCACAGTTTTGGTCAGGGCTGATAAGTGTGAGATGTAAAAATACCAGCCTAACAACTTCTCAAGTGACTCTTGACCTAAATGAGTGGTTTCGTGCACAGCCTGTATGACCACAGTCCCCAATAGCTGTGACACCGCTACTCTTCCATCTGGCAGTCAGATCCATCCCTCTTTAATTAGGTGCCCCCCTCTGCTTGGAGAAAGTCCTTTTCCTCCTTAGAGGAGGTGGGCACCAAGTCAGGCATCTGAGGAATCAGAGGGGCTGCAACTGCTGCTTGGTACAGGGTAGATGCTGCCTTATGAGCTGCTGAGTCAGCTCAGGAATTTCCCAGGACTGCAGAGATATGTCCTTGACCGTGCACGACTGCCACCTGTCATGGCCTCCGAACTGCTTCTAGCAACTGCAAGATTTCATGTCGGTACTTTATTTCTTTTCCCCCTGAATTTAACAGTCTTTTTTCTTTGTAGAGTGCCCCACGTATTTGTAGAGTTAGAAAGACATACCAGGAATCAGTATAAATGTTTACAGCCTTATCTTTAGTTAGTTATAGGGCTCGGGTCAGAGCAGTAAGTTCAGCTTTCTGAGCCAAAGTACCCGGAGGCCATGGCATGGCCTCGATTACAGTGTCCAGAGTTACTACTGCCTAGCCTGCACACCTTTCTTGTGGATTAACAAAACTGCTTCCATCCACATGCAACTCCCTGTCTGCAACTGTCCATGGTTGATCCCAAAGATCGGGCCTGCTGGAATAAACTGAGTCCAACACTTCAACACACTTGTTTTCAACCTCGCCTTCTGACACTGGGAGCAAAGGGGCAGGGTTTAAAGTGTTGCAGACCTCAATGCTGATGCAGGGATTTTCACATAGCAGGCTCTGGTGTTTGGTTGACCTAGCATTTGTCAATCAATGATGTCCTCTGATATTCATTAGAGTCACTACTGCGTGGGGTACTTTGATATTTAAGTTTTGCACCAGAGTTAGTTTATCAGCCTCTTGGGCTAGCAGAGCAGTTGCTGCCAGGGCCCTTAAACATGGGGGCCATCCCGTCCTTGGAAACTCCATCCTGCTGTTTGGAGAGAGAAGCCACAGGCCTGAGCCAAGGTCTCACTCTCTGTGTTAGAACTCCAACTGCCATTTTTTCTCTTTCTGACACATACAACATGAAGGGCTTTATTAAATCAGGTAATCCCAAAGTCGGGGCTGAAATAAGTTTTGATTTTAGTACCTGATAGGCCTGAAGCTGCTGGGATCCCCATTCAAAGGATTCCTTGTCTCCCCAGTTCATCACTTTGTATAGGGGTTTGGCCAGTATTGCGAAGTTTGGAATCCACAGTCTACAGAAACTCACAGCTCCCAGGAACTCCCTCACCTGCCTTCTAGTCTTGGGTTCTGGCAGGTTGCAAATGACTTGTTTCCTCTCTGCTCCTAGGCTGTGCCCTCCCTGCTGGATGGGGAACCTGAGATATCGCACTTGGTGTTGGCAAATTGGGTTTTTCTTTTAGACGCTTTATACCCACAGTCCTCCAGGTGCAGAAGTAAGGCATCTGTTCCTTTTGCACACCCGACTGCTGTCAGGTGTCTCAATAAAATGTCATCAGCATATTGGAGGAACACATAGCCTAAGTCTTTAGGAGGAAACTTCTGGATATCACGGGCTAGTGCCTCCCCAAAGATGGTGGGAAAGTTCTTGAACCCCTGGGGGAGCCGGGTCCAGGTGTACTGGGTGGTTACACCTGTTTCCGGATTTTCCCATTGAAAAGCAAATAGTTTCTGACTCTCCACGGCCAATCTAATGCTAAAGAAAGCATCCTTTAAGTTCAAGCAGGCGAACCAACTATCCTCCACTGGCAATAATCCCAGCAGTGTGTACGGGTTGGGTACAGTTGGGTGCAAAGTCACTGTCGCCTGATTAACCAAACACAAGTTCTGCACTGGCCTGCAGTCTTTGGTCCCTGGTTAAGGAACAGGCAAGAGGGGGTGTTCCATGGAAACTGGCAAGGAACTATAATTCCATAGTCCCTGGACTATGGATGCCTTCAAGAGCTTTCCTTGGGACCGAGTACTGACTCTGTCTGACGGGCAATGCCCCTGGCTTTACTTTACTGTCTGATAGGCAATGCCCACAGGGGCTTGATTTATTGCCAGCCCTGGGGGTTTGTCCTCTGCCCAGACCCGTACCCATTGCTTAGCTAGAGTAGGCATTATTTCTCCTCCTGGTTCAGTTAGAGTCTCCACTCCTCCTCCCGAGGGACTGGGAGAGCCATGATAATCCCTGCCTGAGGGAGTTTTAGCTCCAGGGAGCCTTATCAGTGAACATAATAGTAGCTCTTAGTTTGCTTAGCAAGCCTCTCCCCAAGAGGGGTAGAGGGCAGTCCAGCATGTCCAAGAACTGATGTATAACCTCATGGCTTCCCACTGAACAGGTCTGGGGTAGGCAAAAAGCCTGCTTTTCTGAAATTCTAGTTGCCCCAATGATGTCTATTGCCTTGCTGGACAAAGGGGCTATGGCTGTGTACCTTTACCTAGCCAAGCTGACAAATAAAATTAGCTAGCATAGCCTAGTTACCATACACAGAGGAAAGAATTTTGGCATTAATTAGTAAATAACAATAAGCCTAACTTAAATACTTTCTTTTTCTAGCATACCTGTTTATTCAAAAGTTCAACTATTCTCTCCCTATGCTATTATCCTCTGGTGCATGAACATATTCAATATCTTGTTAAAAATCAGTTCCTTTCCATACACACCCTCTAGTTTTTGCTTGTTTTCACTTTCCAAGCAATCAGTAAAATCATGTCCATAGAATGCATCTGCACGGTGTCATACAAAGTCAGCCTCCAATAATGATTGGAAGTCATTAGAGTTCTTTCTATGATTTTAATAGTTATAAAGATAATGTATATGCTTCTTCAGATTATTATTCAATTGTCTTGAAATCTTGGACTTCTCATTCTTCCCTTGATTGGTGGCTGTTGCTTACGGTGAATTTTTTGTTTTTCATAAATTTGTTTTTAGGTAAACTTTGGAAGAGTTTCTTTTACTGTTGGGAATTTCTTGCAGCCTAAGTTGTAAAAATGTCATTCCATTGTGCTAGGAACCTCAGTAGTATTTTGTAGTATTTTGGTAGTATTTTTGCTTGTGATTTTCTGCTGAAAGCATTAGAAGAAATTTAAATCCCTAATGTGTACGACATTTACGGATCTTCCCTGGATAGTACATGAGTCATACAAGTGGAAGCAGAGACCTCCATAAAGCCAGCATTGCATAAGGAAGGGCTGTACCATGATGAAACACTGGACTAGTCACCAAAGAAGAAAATCAATTAAGCAACATCTCTTAGTCAGTCATTTACAAACTGGGCTGCACTTGAGAGTCACCTGGGCAGCTTTCAAACAAACAAATGCACAATAAAGGAACAAAGCCCAGGATGCATAGGTCATTTCTAGCAGAGTAATTAAATCAGAATATCTGTTGGCACTAACATTTATGTAAAGCTTCACAGGAAATTCCAATGTGCATCCAAGTTTGAGAACCACTATTAGAGGTAATCTTCTCTGAGAATCTAGAACTCTAGTGTTTATTATAGTTTTTGTTTGTGAAACTGTGGTTGAGAAGACACTAAATAATTTATCACTCCCTAATTGCTAGTGTTAAGATGTTTATGACACATAGGCTAGAATCTGTGCTTTATATCACAGTAGCCATTCACATGTGGTTATTTTAATTCAACTTTAATTACTTGTTAAACAAATCAATTTCTCATTCATGTTAGCCACATTTCAGAGACTTAATAGACACGTGTTTAATGGCAACTGTATTGAATGGCACAGATATAGACTATCCATCATTTTAGAAAGTTCTATGGGACAGTATTAAGCTAGAAAGCTAGGATATCTTCTTGAGGCAGTCAGCTCTATTACTCTGGAAAATAACCCAAAGGAAATTGTTAATTCTCGAATGTAAGTTTTGAACAAAATTGTAATTAAGGCAGATAAGACAAAATAATGTTAATTTATTTCCTTTTAGAGAACAGTTACACAGGATTTTATGTCTTAAGACTTTCTACATGATTGTATCACATTGAAGTTTCTCATTTTACAATTAAGCAACCCAAGAGAAGTTTAGGAGCTTCTCCAACCCCATATGGCTAGTTGAAATAAGAAGGGGTAAATTGCAATAGAGAGAAATGAACCCAGAGCCAGGCTACTGCTCCACAGAGTAACCATGTGCAGGTGGGTATACTAAAATAAAATGCACAAACACAGTTTCAGAGTAACTAAGACACAAGAACGGCTTTTGTCCCTCTATAAGCCCAGCATGATATGAATGATGTGTAGATGCAGCATCTATAAAAAACAAGGTGGCATCAAAAGTTTAGGCTTGCTGCTAGAGTAAGATTCTCAGGAGTCTTTGGCTTAAATTAGCTCAGTATTTGCAGAGTTGCAGCAGTTAACTCTAGTGAACTATTTAGTATGGCCATAAATCAGTGCTTCTTTATTCCTTCAGTTCTCCACAGCCTCCACGGACTGAAGCAGCCCAAGATGTTTATATTCCATTCCAAATGCACACGGTTTTACACAGCTCATGGTTATGAGAATATCTTTGGATATTCGTGGATTTATCCATCAAGTAGAAGAAGTTAAATTCTGTTTTGTAATTATTATTGTAGAAATTCAAGTAAATGTCAGAATAGAGTTTTTAAAATACACTCCTCTGGAACACTCTCTATTCAGTTATCTGAGTCTTAGGCAAATCATTTCTTTTGTAACTTACATTTTTTATTAATTTTGACTCTTCAGTGGTTTGTTTGAAAAAGTTCACTACAGAGACATTTAATATAATATATATACTCCCCACCCCCAACACACGTATATATTTCTCCCTTAAGATAAAAAATAAACTAGTAGTATTCATCAACAGAAAAATACTCAGATTTCTTTTTTAAAAAATGCAAATCTAGTGACTCATTTTTCAAATATTATATAAAAGAATTGGCAGCCATCAATTCATTGAACAAAATTATTTATGTATGTATGTATGTATTTATTTACCTACCCATTGAGATTAAATTTGATTTGTTGTTAAGTGTGAAAGGTCCTTTCATATCTACCTGGAAACTTTCTTTGGATGCTATGAGCCTCAGAATCATCTTTAAAAATCTACTTACTCTCAGGAAGCTTACAATGTTAGTACAAATCAACATAAACAAATCAACATCCATGGCTTTCTCTTGGCACCATCCTTTAGACTACAAGATGAGAACTTTGATGTAAACTAGACTGAAAACAATTCTTTTGTGTCTCCAACAGTTTAGCACATATTAATTGGTTGAGAATGACATGCCATGGTTCTCACAAAACCCCACCTTCCCTAATAATACTCTCAGAAGATGCAAAGTAGAAAAGATTATTTGAAATATGTGCTTTAGCCATCCTTATGTAATGAGAAAAAAAGAGTCCACAGATACATAAATGGTGAACAAGAGCACAAAAGGGATGTTCAGAATCATTAGTCTATTAGAAAAATGCCGATCAAAACACAAATAAACCTATGGTAATTGTATTTGGCATTTTAATTCATTTTTGTTTTGTTTTAATGTTTTCAACATTTCTCTCTCAAGTCCTCAAAATTTATTTTGAAAGTTTGTTGACCTGGTAAAAGAACCTTAACATTGCAACTCAATAAGACCAGAGCAAATATCTTTTTCTTCTTCAGCTAAATTTGAATATCATTCTGGGATTCATGACCCAATTGTTCTGTAACTAACTCAAATTAGGCAGTCACTTGCAAGAGCTGTGATGAGACAAAAATAAAGGAAAACAGTTTCATTTTTCTTCACAAAGAGGTTATAAACTGGTAGACTACAGTCCGTATGTAGCCCACAGGTATACTGTGGGCAACAGCATGGTTGTTTTAAAACTAAGTTTTACCCCAAAGTATAAAAACCCTGGAAGACAACCTAGGAAGTACTATTTGGGACATAGACACAGGCAAAGATTTCATGATGAAGATGGCAAAAGCAATTGAAACAGAAGGAAAAATTGACAAATGGGATCTAATTAAACAAAAAAGCTTCTACACAGCAAAAGAAGCTATCAACAGAATAAACAGACAACCTACAGAATGGGAGAAAAGTTTTTAAAACTATGCATCCAAGAAAGGTCTAATATCCAGCATCTATAAGCAACTTAAAAAAATTTACAAGAAAAAAACAACCCCAGTAAAAAGTGGACAAAAGACATAAGCAGGCATCTCTCAAAAGAAGACATTCAAGTTTCAAACAAACATATGAAAACAAGTTCAACATCATGGATCATTAGAGAAATGCAAATCAAAACCATAACTAAAACCATCTCACACCAGTCAGAATGGTTATTATTTAAAAGTAAAAAAAATAACGGATGTTGGTGAGGTTGAGAAGGAAAAAGGAACACTTACGCACTGTTGGTGGGAGTAAAGATTGGTTAAGTCATTGTCTATGAAAGTGTGGCAATTCCTTAAAGACCTAAAGACAGAAAAACCATCTGACCCAGCAATCCCATTACTGGATATATAACCAAACGAATAGACATCGTTCTATTATAAAGACACATGCACCTGTATGTTCTTTGTAGCTCTATTCACAATCTAATGCCCACCAATGATAGACCGGCTAAAGAAGCAAAGACATGAAATAAACCTAAATGCCCATCAATAACAGACTGGATGAAGAAAATGTGGTACATAGACACCATGAAATACTATGCAGCCATAAAAAATATGAGATCCTTTCCTTTCCAGGGACATGAATCGAGCTGGAGGCCATTATTCTTAACAAACTAACACAGAACAAAAAATATATATATATATCACTTATTTTCACTTTTAAGTGGGAGCTAATTGATGAGAACACATGAACACATAGAGGGGAACAACATACACTGGAGCCTACTGCAGGATACGAGGAGGGAAAGCATCAGGAAAAATAACTAATGGATACTAGGCTTAATACCTGGGTAATGAAATAATCTGTATAAAAAACTCCAAGACATAAGTTTACCTATGTAACAAATCTGCATTTCCTGCACATGTACCCCTGAACTTAAAATAAAAAGTTAAATAAAAACAAGTGAAATAACTCAGGAATAGAAGACCAAACATCACAGGTTCTCACCTATAAGTGGGAGCTAAGCTATGAGGGCACAAAGGCCTAAGAATGATACATTAGACTTTGGGGATTGGGGGAGAATGCTAGAAAGCAGATGAGGAATTAAAAAAAAAAAACTACACATGAGTGCACCTAAATCTTAGAAATCACTACTAAAAAACGGATTATTGTAACAAATCACCACCTGAAATTTTTAAAAAGTGTCATCTAAATCAAAACAAGACCCACAAAAACTGAGTTTTAATGGTCAATTTTTAATGTAACATTTTACAGTAAAACTTCATTTCTGGATTATCTTTAATAACCCTGAACTCAGTCTGACATGGGCAAGAGCAGCAGGAATTCTGTCTGATTCGGAATGCATTTACCATTGGACCCATTGCTCCCCATTTCTGTCATCTCTTCTGTTTGTCCCACTTGACCCTTGTTTTACTCATATGGCCAGCTGTCTTCACACCAGCTGAAATGAGATAGTCTGATTGAAAGAAAAATTATCTAATGAAAGATAACTCTAGTTCATTCTTTTTCAATGCTCTTCTTAGCTTGTCTTACAAACACGTTGATAATGAAAATATTCCCTGAAAAAAATCGAACAACTATTTTGAAGCTTTGTTTGTATTTAATTGCTTACTTTTTTCAACTTGTTTTCTAAAAGTTGAATTCAGGACAAAAGAGGCAGAAACCTGTACTTTTAATTGTATAATTCAGATAGTTTTTAAATATTTTTTCCCACCATACACCTAAAGGCCTACCGACTTCCATTGGTAACAGTAGATCAACTGGGATGCATGTGTCTCTCACAGTAGAATGTACTTAGCAGGGAGAGGGGCTCTCAGTGTTCAATAGAAGACAGATGTTATATATATATATTTTTTTTAATCTCAGCAATTGATATTAAGAAACTGTTCCTCCAATACCAAGAATTACTTCCATAGAGAGTTATTATTTTGAGCCTTTCCAAACTTGTCTGGAAAAGCTTGAAAATCCCTCCTGATTGTTTAAAAATACATGAATGGATGCATCTAGGGCATGGCTGATAAAAATCCATATTATTAAGAGCTCTGGTGAATGGATAATTAAATTAGCATCAAAAAGTGGGATCGAGTCACAGTAAAAAAGAAAGAAAATATTTTCTTCTTTCTTCTCACCTCTCCTTAATGACATTCTATTTTATTTCTTTTAACTCAGAATTAAATAAGGAATAGAACGATAAACTAAAAAAAGAAAAGAAAAAGAAAACCACCCTGAGTGAATTAATTCATATAACTTAAATGAAATGTCTTATATCCTGAAACATTGCCCCTTTTGTATTTATCCTGCTTACATTCTGTGACAATATTTTTTTCTCATTTCTTTATTTTCTTTAGGGTTAATACACCCTTCTCCCATTTTAAGTCTTTTCAACATGTTTTTTCACCTATTCTCTTATAACATTACACATTAATCACTTTGGTGAAAAAGATATAGCCTTGAAAATTACTATCCATCAGCCATACTTTCCCTCCAACCCAAATCAATATTTTGGCCCATTTCTAACTTATTTTTGTTCCACTACTCCCAAACCCAGGTCAATTTATTTTTACTCTCCCATTTAGGTCCTGAATTTCAAACAATCCAGTTCCTAGAGCTGATTCTGCCTTTGAATAAGCTGGATCATGTCTTTGAGCCTCAGTTTCCTCATCTGTAATCCTCAAGTTTCACTCCATCACTACCTTTCTATGCCTCTCTAGGATCACACCCCTGTCGAATCAATTGCTTCCTGTACACTAACAATGCCCCAGCTTTGTGGAACTGGAAAAGAGCTTGCCCTAATTAAGATGAGGGCACGTATTATATTTTGCCAAGGGTATTATGGGGGTGGCCAGAAGCAACTTTAAATCTGTGTGGTACATATTATCTGCCCTTTCCATCTTCTCCATTTGAGCATTAGTTCTTTTGTTTATCAATTCATTCTTTGAACATCCATTCTATGAATGCCTACTACCTGTTAGATACGTTGCTAGACACGCTGGATTTAAAGACAATGGCAGAGACAGACAATTTAAATAAACTAATATTCCAAAATAACTAAACAAAAAGCAGATTTTTTTTTTTTACACATCACCTGAAATGAAAGGAAGACATGATCTCAAAATATGAGGATGTCAGCCTTAAAAACTTTAAAAAGTAGATTTATATGGAAATAAAACAAGTCCTATTTTCTGAGGAGTGGAAGATTTTTTCCAAATATATAAGCAAATGTTAAGTGGATTACTACATGAAAGTATATTATGAGTAGTAGTTAGAAGAACATGGTGAATACCTCTAACACGGAAAGGTGACTCCATGGAAAGCTTTCTTAACACCATTTTCTTATGCCTTCATCAGCTATAGTTCCTGATAGGTGGAAATATGAAACTTAGTTTCAAGGCCATTTCTGATGCCAGAGTATCCTTGCATGGCCTCATTCTGCAACATTCTTCACTTACAGTTAATATTCCTGCTGTTGCAATCCTTTCCCATTTCCAAACACAACTTCTTCTCTTGACCTTTGTCTTTGCAAATATTCTTCCATATGCCCCAAAATACCTGTTTTCTTTTGTCTACTGGGACACATATAACTCATTTATCAAGACAACCTTAAAATTTCCCATAAGAAATTTTCATTAACCTTCAGTCTAAATAAATTTCATCCTCTGTACATAACAATTGCACGTAGTACATTTTATATTTTATTCCTTACATTATTGCTATAACTTAGCAGTCTTTTAATCCCTTCAATCCTTAAAAATGATGTCAAATTCACATTAATTTAAAATTCTTGTAAGCACTACCAGATACATATTTGTATATATTTACTATATTTATGTGTGTGTGTGTGTGTGTGTGTGTGTGTGTGTGTGTGTGGTGTGTGTGTGTGTGTGTGTGTGTATGTTTGTTAAAGGAATGGACAAATGAATGGAAAAAGAATGGAAAAATTAATTCAGTATCTGCTAGAAAATTTGATTTTGCCGTATTTACTGACTGCTCTGATGAGAAAGGAATATAAAATGAACTTTTTGTTTGCTTTATAGACTAATTTAAGTTATCAGCCCCTCTTTAGTGTTTTTGCACTGAAGATAGGAATTATATCAGCTTCATGGAGAAGGATTTTCATCCCAAACTCAGGAGAAAATATTCTTTTATGTTGGATTTGGGATTGGTAAATGTTGAGTAACAGGAAAACCAATAGACAATTATTCTTTAGTTTAAATAAACAAAAAAAAATATTTCTTGCCTCACATAGTTGAGGCTTAATGCTTAGATGTTCATAATTATACCACTTCTTCCACAGTCCTTTAAATGCTTAATTTTTAGCGGCTAGGTTGCTAATCTCAAACACCATCCAGGGAGAATAAGAAAAAATGGTTCCTACTATGGGGATAATATCTCTTTGCATTCCTGGCTTTTCTTATAAACTGGAGCTATCTTAATGTTCCACTGTTGCAAAAGAAAGGGAATGTTTGCATATAAAAGTACCTAGAGTTCTTTTAGCTGTCACTTAGGAAGACCTAAACATTTTATACAGCATGATTTTAGAGAACTTTTGACCTTTTAAAATTTTATTTTTTAAATTTGTTCCAAATGCCAGGAATCATCAAGGCACTTGCTTGTCTTAAAGAAAAAGGTCACCCCAAAGAAGAAAGCCCTGGGGTGAGTGACAGTGTTTCTCTGTTGTCTAACACAGGATGTCGAGTACTAATTGTAGCGTGCCTGAAATGATAGCTTGTTCTCTACACTGATCTCAGATTCACAAGGTTTCAGAAATTTCTGCAGCTATTTCCAACGCAAATCTGGTGAAATGTGACAATTATCCAAATCCAACTGTCATGGCAAATGTAAGTCAGTGTCTTGAAGTGCACATCTCTTTGTGAAAGCCAGTTCTATATTCTCCAAAGAGTCCATATTTACTTGAAAGTTATTCATCACTGGCCCAGGTTATCAACATGGAAGTACTATTGTGAAGTAAGTGCCATGTAGGAGTATAATTTTTCCTTATAACAATATATACTTGATTGAATATCATTCTTATTGCAATTATATGATAGAATAAGTATATAAATGCACAAGTTTGTTGCAATGAAATAGAACCACCTTCAAGACTTTTCTTATATAGCCGATTCTAAAAGTAAATGAGGCTATGGTTAACTAAATATCATGACATTATTATAAGTGTTATACAATGCTATGGTTGTGATGAACCTTCTCATCTATTACTAAAGAACAGTTTTGTTCTTCAAAATAAAGCATGAAGACCAAAGGAAGCTGAAGCAAAGTACCTTGCTAAGGAACTACCATTCATTACTGACAAACTTAGGGCTTGAAACCTGTTTCATATCTCTTCTACAGTACATTCTGTCCCTACACAGTTTGTGTCTACTACAATGCACAGGCAAACCAGACTTTCAACTTTGCTATTTGTATGAATTGTAATGATCTACTGGTTTCAGAAAATGTTGGTGTCAAACCAACTTACATGTCTAGGCACTATGGTCATACAAGAATAAGAAAACGAAATAAAGATTGTAAGACAAAATTTATAATTAAGTTTAATGTTTGAAATTTAAAGAATTTATGATTTGGAATCTCAGAACATGTTTTATTTTACTAAATCCATGTTGTCGGGTTTAGAAAGTAAGATGTCAGTATTATTTGCAATAGACTCTATAGTCAAATATATGACAAAAATAAAGTCTGAAAGATATATTTAAAAAAAAAGTCCTGTAATAACCACTGGAATGGAGACTCTGCTCATGTTCAGGAAATAAGGAAAATAGGAACTTGTCATCCAAATAATAGCTAGGAGTCATCTCAGCTGCCTGAAGTAGCAAACTGGGTAAAAACAGGAAATCGCTAACAAAACCTTACTCCTGCCTTCAGTCAAAGCCCACCGCCAACCCCGTATCAAAGCTTTCATGTCTGTTCTCTGTGGGCCAGACAGCTGCCTTCCACAGTCTGGAAAGTAATGACTTCCCTTCTTACCTGCCTTCCAACCCTTGTGCAAATGCTTCCCATTGGTGCATTTTCCTGTAATGCAATCTACTATGGAGGAAAAGGGAGTCTGCGGAATCAGTTATTCAGCCCCCCAACCACTGTCAATACAGAAAAGACTGCAAAAATTAGGTGGATTCACACCTAGGTGCCAACAAGAAATGTAGCATGGTTTCTGTCCTAAAGAAGACATAACTGAGTGTAAGCATTTGTATTCTTTATTAGCTTTGTCCCACCTCTTTGGGAATGTTTTTCTTACATCAATAGAATTCAGTCTTATATTGTCAGAAGTTGATTTGGTTGATTTGTACAAAGGGGACCTTCATCTTGGATTCATTACTTTCTCCTTTAGACACGGAGCATGAACTTGAGCAAAGACAGGAAGTAGGAAGTGCTTACTGGAATCAATTTATTTTTGGGAAGACAATAGCCTAGGATTGAATAAATCTTACCTCTTAAAGTGTTCTGGGTGAGATTTGCATGTTGTGACTTTATTTTAGAAAGTGTAGGCTTGTCTGGGGAAGTGGAAAAATAGACCATTCTTCAGAAATGTAACTTTTAGTCAAAGTAGTGAGTGGTGATATGTCTACTTTATAGCAAAAGTCAAAGGTTACCCTGTATCGGTCATCCTTCAAGTGAGGTTCCAGGATCGGTAACATCAGTATGACATGAGGGTATGTTAGAAATTCAAGCTCTCATGTCCCATCACATATCTAGCAGACTAGGTCTCTGAGTTTGGACCCAGATATCTGTGTTTTAAAATGCTCTTCAAATAGTTCTAAGCCAAGATAAATTTGACATCTCCTAGCTTACATGATGAGGAATTGGGAACATTGCTTCAGGAGCTGAGTTTAAGAGCGCAGGCCATTGCTATTGCCAAGTTTGCTATGAGCCCAGCGGAGGTGACTATGTAGAGGATATTACAATGAATCAGCACTCGGGATGTAACTGTTATCACAATCCAAACTAAAAAACTCCACTAAGATCCTTCTTTCTTTCTCCTGCTCTTTCTTCATTCTCTCTGTCTTCAGATGCTGGCATTTACATTGAGGTGATTTTGTGGTTAAAATTTTCCAACGAGCTGCTATTGATGTACCCCTTTAATGCAAATTTCCAGGGTATAAGGATATCTGGTAAGAATGATGATACAGTATGCAGATAAGCATAAGAATATTGTTTGACATGCTTGATTTCTAAATCAGTGAAGATATTCATTGGGAGACAATTCTTCATATGTCTTTCAGGATTCTGGACATCACACCCATATATAAATTGATTCTTTATTCTGGACTATCTTTTGTTTGTTTTTGAGACAGAGTCTTGCTCTGTCTCCAGGTGCCAGGCTGGAGTGCAGTGGCGCCATCTCGGCTCACTGCAACCTCCGCTTCCTGGGTTCAAGCAATTCTCCTGACTCAGCCTCCCGAGTAGCTGAGACTACAGGTGCGCACCACCATGCCCAGCTAATTTTTGTATTTTTTTAGTAGAGATGGAGTTTCACCATGTTGGCCAGGATGGTCTCAATCTCTTGACCTCGTGATCCTCCTGCCTAGGCCTCCCAAAGTGCTGGGATTACAGGCGTGAGCCACCCTGCCCGACTTGGATTATCTTTTTAAAAATATGGTTACATAGTAAAAAGTTTTGGGAGATATAGTGTCTCCATCTAGATGAAAATGCAGGTTTTCTTACAGTTTGTGATGAAACAGATTGTGTCTCCCTTCAAAGAAAATCATAGGTCAACCTATTCTCCTTTATAAAAACTTGAATTCCCTAAATTAATGAATCCTCTTCTGTAATACAACCCACTGCACATGCAGGCACTACCTGACCCTCTTTCTATCGCCCTGTCGGAATTGAGGTCCAAGGAACCGATGCAAACACTGAGCACTCTGGCTACTGATACTGCCGTGAATAATAAATCATGCTTTATCTCTAATGCAGAAGTCTATTATCTTGTTTTGGCACCCATAAACAATTTAACTTGCAATTAGGTGAAAGGCTCTCAACAGTTCTTGGAAATGTTCTATAATTTCAACATTCATATAGACCAGTGACTACTTTGTGCTTTCCAACTTTTCCCCTTTTGAATAAGAGTATCTGGAGCCATCATCCTAGGTCTGTTGCATCATTTCATGTTGGGTGTGTGGGGACAAATAACTTATCTGTGTATTTCACAAATTTCTGTACAGGAAAAAAAAAAAGAATTCAAGGTGTTGGGCCTGATAAAATGAACCTAAGGAGCCTCATATTCACCTGGACTTAATTGAATGAACATAATCCTGGAACTGGAGCTTGATCCTGATGCCTACTAGGCTAAGATGGGGGAGGGGCTATCTTCAAAGGGCATAAATATGTTCTATATTGGGGGAGGGCAGTTTTGATTTGCTGTGGCTGGAGGGCGAACTCTCACAGGATGTACTTTCCAAAGAAGGATATCACCATATCTCCCATTCCACATGCTGGTCGTTAACCTTGTCTGATGATAATCAGCTCTACAGATGTTATTGTCAAAGGTCCTAATGGTTTTCATTTCAAATCTGTAGAACCAATGACCTTAATTGCTTCTTACATATATATTGATAATCAATTCAGTAACAGTGTTGTCTCTAAAAATGAACAAAACTTTCTTTCCATCAGGGTGACTCAAGGCCTTTAGGTTATTATTTGAAATACCAATTTATATTTCCATATATAAGCCACTTAATTCGTCTTAGTGATTGAATTAGTAAAAACAGTTTCTGCCATTACAATAAATATTAGAGAAATATGACAACAAGTTAAATATGCCTTATTTCAAGACCTTGCATATGAATTCCATAAATATATAAAGTACTGCTATTAATGACAGCCCATCAAAGAGCAAGATAAACACTGGCTGGAATTGTCAGGGAAGAGATCTATCACTTGATGTGTGGAGATTAGGTGAGGTCTTCAGTGATGATATATTATGAACAGTTTTCTAACTGTTAAACTCTTGCTTGGTCTTAATATATTGCATCACTTTGATTAGAGAGGATTTTTCTGTTTTCTTTGATTCTTTAATGTTCACCATCCATCCTGGCTTGGAGAGACTTCCTTCTACCCCAAACTTGACAGCAAAACTTTACTGAAATACTTACCTTCACCACTCCCCCTCCTTGTTGCTTACCTCCACTTCTTTCCTAACACTACAGAGCGGCAAAGCAGGCCTTCCTTATTTGCAAAATTTATCTCCAGTTACTGATGGTTGGTGGAGAAGAGAGTCTAAGAGTAATAAAATAAAAAATATGAGGGACATATAAAATCTAATGTCCATTCTTCTTTTCTGTCTGTGTCAACTGACACTTTTTTAGCAGTAGGGCTCAGAATACTTTTTGATCTTTGTGTTACCTCTCTTTCCCTTCTCTCTCTCTCACATACACTGTGTGTTTCCTACAAATACGCACATGCACCATACTGAGTGTATTTGTTTCACACAAATACACACATATATCACACATGCATATCCTCCTGTCATTACTATTAATTGGGTAAAAAATTTAAGAAGCATCACACTAATTAATGTTTATTAAGAGCACTTAATAAACATTGAATAAAATTAAATGTCACTTGTGTGTTCACTGTGTATTTCCAAATAAATTGCAAATTTCTTGAGAGCAGGGTTCACATAGCATACACTATTAGTTCCATTGCATATACTCTTGGTCCTCATACACTTTGGTCCCGCATGGTGCTAGCAAGTAAGGATAGTTCGTAAACACAAGCTGTGTTTCTGCTTACCTTCTGTCATGAAGGACCCCACCATTCATTTATGATCATCTCAACATTAGATGAAACTAGGTCTCTTTCTGTGTAGCTCTGTCCTTTACTTGAATGACTAGTTTGAAAATAAGATATCCTTATTTGCATTTCACTACTGGAGCAAATAAACACATCTGTGAAATTTTACACAGAGAGCAAACTGAGCCAGAAATAATCGTGAAAATATACATTATAGTTAACTCTATCATGATTTTTCTCTCATTCTGTAAATATATACGTGTGTGTATGTGTGTGTGTGTGTGTGTGTGTGTGTGTGTGTGTGTGTGTGTATTTGGTGACTTTATGCTTCTGAAGTTTTGGAGATTTTGCTTGATTAGCTCTTAAAATCTTTATTAGCTAATACTTAAATTATTTTACTTATTAAGTAAATCAGTTTTGATTCTGTTTTGAGTTATTCAGTAGCATGTAAAAAAGCTTGCTAGAATAGTCTAATAATTATTTCTCTGTGCTTATAATCAATTATCGGTTATACTTGTTTTATTTGTATTGTACAATCCATGTTGACATACCATCCAATTATTTTTAGGCACAACCTACGTCTTAAATAGGTGTATGTATATGTGTGTATATGTTTTGTGTGTGTCTAGACCCTAGACACTAGTCACTGCATCAGTGTTGTTTTATTTATCTAAATAACTGAACAAACATTTGTAATGCTTTTTATATTTTACATACTTTGGCTATTATAAAATGAATGAGGTTTCCAGAATCATATAAAAAGTCATTACATACCCATTAAATTAAAACAAGAATAAGTGGTTTGGGATTTTGCAATCTTTCAAAAATTGTTAGGGTTTTATAGGTGGAAAATAAAATGTTAGAAAAGAGCACTCTGAAGTTAAAGATATTAAACAATTAAGCTTTATTGCTTAGTCAATGAAGAGTAAAATTACTAGACTATCAATGTTTGACAATGAAATATATTTGTATTACAGCAAAGCTGGAAATACATATCAGGAACCCCCAAAAATAAAAACGTAGCTTGAGACATAGATGAAAATGAAGTGGCCATGGGAGAAACATGAACAAAGAGGAGAGAGAATGGAGAGAAGTATGAAGAATTTAAATCTTCTGAGCAGAAAATTAGAAGAAGCTGGGGAACTGAAAAGGAGGCAGCTGAAGCAGAGCCCAGTTAAAGATGTCCAGATGCAAAAGGCAAGGGAAGGAAAACTGATGTTCAGGAAGAAGCGTGAGATTAAATGAAGTCAACGGGGGGAAAGAGGGGAATTGCATTTGTAAATTTCTGTGTCAGCAGGACACTTTGAGGAACAGTCTGAGTGTAGAAAATGGGGATGAAGCTAGATGTCAGCAAATCTAGGAACTGATATCAAGTGGGTGGAAGTAGAACAGGTGGGAGGGTATAAGTAAAGACTGAAAAATGCCATCGTGGGAAGTTATTTTTCAGGAACAGGAAACCTTGACTGCATTTTAAATATGTTGAGAAAATAAACCATGAGGGGGAAATTGTAGATAAGATGGAGAGGATGACTGAGGCAACACATTTTCAGAGATGATGAGAAGTATGTACAATAATATCAAGGGCTCAGGTGGTGAATTTTTCAAAAAAGAACAGATAATTATTCTGAGACAATGAAAATAAATAGATATGATGAACATTCTGAGAAATGTTGAAATAAAAAGAAGGAAAGGTAGTTTTTAAATAGAGAGTTACTATTAAAGCTTTCCGGATTATTTTTAGTTTCTGGTGGAAAACTCGGAGTACTGGGAAAAGCTGTGAAGTGGAATCAACAATACCTGTTGTAATTTCCAGATCCATAACTTTCTATGAGGCCTCGAACACATTTATTTCTCCTTACCTCTCTAGTTTTCATATTCTTCTATTTTAGAATGAAGTTATGATGGACACAGAGAAAGGATGCCCAGATTCCTTGTCAAAAAGAAACAAACAAACTTGAGGCCCTAATTAGTGGTAGTAACATCTGCAGGCAGCATTCAGTTGTCAGCCCCTTCAAAGATTGCCTCAGTTGCTGAAAGCTACCTTATTCAAGGCCAAGGACTTCGGGGAATAGCCCCATGTGCAGTGGCTGATGGAAATGGACATAAAGGCCTGCCCATTTTGAGCCAAATGTGAATCAATCTCATGGGACATTTTTGTTTCAGAGCTACCTTGGGGTTGCCAACATTGCTGTTTGGGTCTGCTGTGCAGCTGGACTTCTTACAAATCTTGCTACCTCCTCTTCTCTTCCAGATGTGTTAATTCCACAGCAACCCTGTAATAAAACTTCTATCCTTTAAACTCTGCCTTAAAGTAATTTATAAAAAACCCAACTTGTCACCAAGTTTGCTGAGAGGATTCAAGGTGCTCATGGCGAATATGAAACTGTTTTATACTGATTGATTAGATGCTCCTAAATACTACAGATGATAGTTTATTTATAGCTCTTACTTCTTTTTTTTTCTTTTTTATTTTTTTTTTTGAGACAGAGTCTTGCTCCGTTGCCAGGTGCCAGGCTGGAGTGCAGTGGTACGATCTTGGCTCACTGCAACCTCCGCCTCCTGGGTTCAAGCGATTCTCCTGCCTCAGCCTCCAGAGTAGCTGGGACTACAGGCACGTGCCACCATGCCCAGCTAATATTTTGTATGTTTACTAGAGACGGGGCTTCACCATGTTGGCCAGGATGGTCTCGATCTCTTGACCTCATAATCCGCCCGCCTCGGCCTCCTAAAGTGCTGAGATTACAGGCGTGAGCCACTGTACCCAGCCTACAGCTCTTATTTCTTAAAAGGCAGGTCATATTCTTCTGAATATTCCAAAATAATTTATTTTAATGAAACATTTCCTAAACACAGTTACTTTGTAATATCCATTTTGTAACATTTGCTAACACTACACAAATGTTACAAAATAATATAACAATCATTATATAACAAAATAATGTAACATTTTATAACAAATCTGTTACAAAATAATAACATTCTCGGTGGTGTTCAAGCAATTCTTTTTCAGGAGTCTGAATGGATAGTTTTGGAGGTATTCCTACATATTTACTCTTTGAGCATAGCTATCATATGGAAGGGGGCATTATACTAGTGTGTGGACATGTTTTACGTTCAGTCTGTAGCTATAATAAGAGATCAGTCTCTGCTAAGAGTTAGAAACCATTGTGTATCTGGGATGTGGAGCTCTTCTGAGACATGACAAGGAATTTGTTCAGAGCTAGATACATGGGGGCAGCTTATGTCTAACAACACAGGCAAGGAACATAGGGAAGTTTCAGCCAAGTGTCAGTCACTGTATCCCTTCTGGAAGGGAATGATCAGATGCTAATTACTCAGCCTTCTCTACTGATTTCAATATCATACTTAGTATAAGCTCTAATTATTAAAACTCATCGAGTTTCCTTTCTTTCACTCCTATTGCTAAAGATTTGTTGTCAATAGCAATCCATTCAGTGGCAGTGTCTAGTGCTTCAAGAACTACAGCTTCCCTGAAGTGAATGGATATTTAAAGATGATAGCAAACCATTGTCGAGAATGAGTTCACACCAGCAAGGCTATAACTCCATTCAAAGGACCTGCAGCTCAGTGTGATAGTGTTCTCCTGAGAAGAGTAGTTCCCATTTAAGTACCAGAATGTGATAAAAGGGTAGGACATCATTGATTTGTCAATATTTCTCAATGGATTTAATTTGGAAAGCTCTGACCTATCTCTGCTTTATTAATCATCTCAAAAGTTAACTTTTGAGTTCATGCTGAAATATGTCTCTGCTGGGAATAATCTGCCATTGATGGAAGAATTAACACAAAACATTTTTTTTTCATCCTTAGTCAGGACCATCTCACTTCTCTTTAGTATTTCCAACTGTCTTTCTTGCCTTGGTCTGATTTCACCAAATGGACAAAGGAGTGGAGAAAAGCACCAGTTCAGGTAATTAATGTATTAGACTATAAAATATCATTTGGTTTTGTGTGACTTATCCACAAAAGCCATCTGCAAGGATTAAATGAAGCAGCAACTTTGCTTTACTTTCCCTGGAGATGAAAGCTTGAATTGTGTGTACACAATTATAGAACAATTGTCAAGTGAATGAATTTAGTTAATTTTCAGAGGGAAAAACATTACCAAGATAGATCTATTTAGTCTATTTAGGAGGTTCAGCAGTCCTGATAAAACTAACCCTTGAATAAACCTAAAATTCTTGGCAGTAACTGATAGAAACCCAGCCTGATTCTGCCCAATAAAAATCTAAAAGTTTATCCATTAATATCAAATTTTCTCTTTTTCTGTTTCCATCATAATTTGGCTGACTATATCATGAACATCTGTATACTAACAATTTAATCGTGTACATATTTACATAGAATAAAATTAATAGACTAAAAAAGAGTATACTATGAAAATTAAATCTCCCTTCTCTTCCTGGCCTAGGCCATACAATATTCCCATCAAAGGTACCCACAGTTATGAAGCTATTCTAGCATATACACATTATGTGTGCATGCCTACATTCAGGCACACAAATCATTTTTGTACAAATATTGGCACATATTTTCTATTCTACATATTGCTTTTTTTTAAAATTACCAATATGTCTTTGATGGAAATTTTTTAAATGCTGCTACATTGTTCAAAAACATATTTAAACCACTCTTGAGTGACTTTAAATTTGCAACTATATCACCCAAAGTAAAGAAGTTTGTCACAAATAGAATTATGTCTTAGAGAAAAGTTTAACTGTAACTGCTTATGTGCTTTGCAGATTTGTTGAACTACTTTGTTTAAACAATTCAGTAATCAGTTTTACTAGTCAAACAGGCCTTTGCTAATACTTCTCCACTCCAGTCCTTCCTTTGTCTATGATGTCAGTCCCTGTATTTACTCAGTATCTGTTTGAAGAGTACCACTGATATATCAGGCATTTAACTAAGTGAGGTCAGGATTTGAAAAACATAATGGACCTAGTCAAAGTTGGTGCTACTTTGGTAGAAGTGATTCAAAGAACAGGAGGAAGAAGAATACCAGATTTTTAAAAACACAGTACAATTCAAGGTGATACACACACACAGACAGACACTCCACCACACACACATACTCCACCACACACACACATTCACGACACACAGGCACACATTCACGACACACACACACATACAGACATGTATATAAGCATATATTTTATAAATTTATATTTATATATAAATATGTAAAAGATACATTGATCTCGCAAAAGGGAGGAGGGGTTATTTTTCCTGAGTAAGTCAGAGAAATTATGACAGAAAAAGCAACACTTGAACAGAGTTTTGGAGAAAGTTTTCTAACAATAAAAAAACACACACACACATAAGAGTGGCATTCTAAGTGAGTGAAGCCACATTCAAAGAACACACAGTTAGAAGGAAGAGGAGAAGCAGGAGGGGAGAAAATTTAAAGAAATTAGAAAGAAAAATATGCTGTACATGGAAAGGTACACATATTTAGTTACGACTTGAGGTTAAAGTTTAAGGTAAAACATTGGAGAAGCAGATGGAGAGATGAGGAGAAGACAGCTTATTTAGCTAACAGGAAGTGTGCACAAATGTCATTTGGTAGTGAAGTGTCCGACTGAAGTACTTTCAGCAATGGAGAAGGGATTGCTTTGTGTTTAAGAAGAGTAACTCATCTTGCTGAGTGGGGAATAGCCTGGAAAAGAGACTCGAGGCAGAAAAAATATTTGGAGGATACTTGTCTTGGCTCCAAGTAATGAAGCTCATAACCGTGGAAGCAATGGGAGCATAGTGAGAAATTATCTGCAGCAATATTTAACAAAAGCCACTGGGTCTGGTGGCAATTTACTGGTAATGCGAGTGAGTGAGTAGAAAGAAGTGGAAGATAATGCTCAGGTTTTGGCACAGGAAACTGGTGGACGGTGAAGGCAAAAGCTTCCACTGCGGAGAGGACCACATTAAGTCAAATATTCCATAGTTAGCATCAAGGTCAAACCACATTTTGGAAGGGGCTTATTAAAAAAACAGATTATATTTTAAAAAATATTCTTTAAGTATATAAGATTTATTTTTTATGCAAGGAGTTGTCATTAGAAATTTGCTACACATCTGCCATATGAACTGAAAAATACATTTTAATTGAGTCAGGAAGAAAATAGTATGCCTTATTTCATCCACTTATTTTATAGTAACAGGAAATTAAGACTCAGAGATATTATGAATGACTTTACAACCACTATTAAATGAGTATATTCAATTGCTTACAGTCTTACATTTACCAATCTTTGTACTATATAAAATGCCTCAATACAAGCATATATTAGTTTATTGGATACTTGCCAGGATTTAAATTTAGCTTTCCATTGGCTAATCAAGTTATATGTGACAAGTTGCCTAACTAGTCTATAATTCAATTTTTTTATTCTTTATGTAAAAGAAATAACAAAAACTTCCCAAGCTACATCAGGGTTCTGCAACAAAATAACTGGTAATACCATGAGAAAGAAACAAAATATTTGAGAGACATTATTTATGACTGGCAAAGTCATGTTTTTCTGGTTATAGGTATGTTAACTATGGGTCAAACCTGACAATTATATAAACAAGGTGTTCAGTTAGCAGATTACTAATATGTCATTTATTTTCAGTGGACAAAGTGTCTGAACCAGGAGGTGGTAGAAAGTTATTGGAAGGAACTACAGGACAGGAAAAAATAATTGACATTAGGAAAACAGCAAAATCAAATATTTAACTTGATGTAAGAACTTGCTTGCAACTGGAAAGTATTTAGGTAAAATGCAGACATCAACAGAAATATTTCTTAAGAATTTGATAGTGGTTTCAGGGTTAATAATAGACTCAGCTAAGATTCAAGGTCAGTCTCTAGTCCCAGAGGGTGTTTTGAATGTAAGCATTTCAGGCAGTAGGTACATTAAACAGACTGTGTATACACAAAGAGAGTTCTGTAAAGAGGCTGCAAGTCAGTGTTCACATAGCTACCTCTCCTAACATTTGCATTCAGCTGCATGTAATAGAAAGTGAAAACACCAGAGACTTCAACAAGATAGGAGATTTATCTTTTACTCAGATAACAAGATAAGAGATTTATCTTTTACTCAGATAAGAAAATACTTGGGAAATAGATAGCATAGGACTATGTAATGACTTAGGTATATAAAAGCTGGGACTATCAGCAGTGATATTCAACATTTGAAACCACCAGTATGGCATGGACATGGAACTAATCAGAATGGATACCAAGCCAATCAAAATGGGATGTGGGCAAAAGCAACCAGTAAAACTCTACCAGGATATAGGTACCAACTGTCATCTTTGTCTGTGATTCAAATTTGTTATCAATGCTTCTGGCAGAAAAATAAAATAAAAGGACATGTGTTAACTGAATCAGTACCCTTTTTAAGAAGTTTCCCCAAAACCCTGCCCAATGACTTCTGCAGATACTTCATATGCCAAATTGTGTTCCAGCAAGAAACCCAGCTGCAAAAGAGACTAGAACATATACAGGTATTTTTGTTTCTGTTTAATTTCCTTGTTTATTTGCTTGTCTGTTTACTTTTAAATTGGGTACACTGCTTCCCACCACCTCCAAAATCAGAAGTCTCTTAATAAAGAAGAAATGGAAGAAAAGATATTGGGCAAATACTTTTGAAATTTAGCCTTTTCTTCCTCCTGTGCTGACTAGAGCAGAATCAGCCATCTTGACAAAATGACAGAAAATCCAAGAAACTTTCAAACTTCAGCCCTGACTCCCTTGAGTTG
Source organism: Plecturocebus donacophilus (assembly GCA_004027715.1). NCBI lineage: Eukaryota > Metazoa > Chordata > Mammalia > Primates > Pitheciidae > Plecturocebus > Plecturocebus donacophilus. The sequence continues at coordinate 102,904 of PVKP010001410.1, read as the reverse complement.
CTGAATTAACGCCAGCCATCACTTATATGGGGATTTAGAGTAATACAAAAATAAAACAAATTCTAATTAATTGCTGTTATTTGATTTATCCATGTTATGAAGCAGAACACAGTCTCTAAGTAACAAATACACTGTCCAAGGGTGTGGTCAGTTCCAAGAGTCTACAACTAGGCTTAAGTATGCACATAATACCTAACTCCATCAACTGATATAATGCTAGACTGGGTTCTCATTGTCTCAGGACAAAAGTCTGAGTCTTATAAACTAGGTTTTTATTGTTGGCTGCTAGGTGAAGTTTGAACAGGGAGAAGATGAAAAAAAAAGTTTAAAACTTGAAATTAAGGTGTAATCATGCACCACAGACTGACATTTTGGTCAATGATTGCACATATGGCAGTGGTCACATATGATTATAATAAAGGTAAAAAAATTCCTATTACCTAGTGACATCATAACCACTTTAATGTAGTAGCACAACACATTTCTCATGAGTTTGTGGTGATGCTGGTGTAAACTGCGCTGCCAGTTATATAAAAGTGTGGCACATACAATTCTGTACAGTATATAATACTTCATAATGAAATGAGCAACTATGTTACCAGTTTATGTATTTATATACTGTACTTTTAACTGTTATTTTAAAGTGTAATCTTTTGACTATATATAAGAAAAAGTTAACTGTAAAAGTCTCAGGCAGGTCCTTCAGGGAATATTCCAGAAGAAGGCACTGTTATCATACATGAAAGATCCATTTGTGTTATTGCCTCTGAAGACCTAGTGGGGCAGGAAGTGGAGGTGGAAGATAATGATATTAATGATGATGACCCTGTGCAGACTTAGGCTAATGTGTGTGTTTGTATCTTAGTTTCTAGCAAAAGAAGTTTAAAAAGTAAAAAATAAATAAATAAATAAATAAATACAAACAAAAGTGGAAAAAATGCTTACAGTATAAGGACATGAAGAAAGAAAATATTTTTGTGTAGCTGTACAATGTGTTTGTTTTAAGCTAAGTGTTACTACTAAAAAGTCTAATGGTTTTCTTAAAAAGTATACATGGTAAAAAGTATATAAGGTTAACTTATGACTCAAGAAATAATTTTTTAAAATAAATTTAGTGTCACCTAAGTGTTCAGTGTTTATAAAGTCTACAGTAGTATGCAGTAATGTCCTAGACCTTTGCATGCACTCACCATTTATTCACTGACTCATTCAGACCAACTTCAAGCTCTGCAAACTCCATTCATGGTAAGTGCCCTGTACCTGTGTACCACTTTTTATCTTTCATACAATATCTTTTACTATACCTTTTTTAATGTTTAGAAACACTAATATCATGGTGTAAGAATTGTCTACAGTATTCAGGACAGTGGCATCCACAGGTTTATACCATAGAGGCAATAGGCTATAACATATAGCCTAGGTACATAGCAGGCTATCCCATCTAGATTTGTGTAAGTACACTCTGTGATGTTTGCATGATGATGAAATCACCTCCTCACATGGTTCTCAGAATGCATTTCCATCATTAAGGGAAACATGACTGTATATTATAAGGTCAGAGAACTGAAATTAGAAGCAAAAGATTCTATTGATTTGAAGGAATACAATATGCAGTAAAACAATTGAGGTGAAATATGAACTTGTAACATAAATCAATTAATCATCAAAGATAAAAATATGATGCTATATTTAGAGTATCAGTCTAGCCAAAAAAAAAAAAAAATGGTACTTGTGCAGTGAAAAAGACATTTAAAAGTGAGAGGGAAATTGGATTTTGGGAACTAAGAGACAGGAAAACTGGAATCTGGTGGTAGAATTTGCACCATTTAGAGAGTTGAGCTGCAGGAGTAAAATTTCAAATGACTAAGTATAAGGCAGGAATTCACAGGCCAACTGAAGGAAAAAAAGAAAAGAAATGTATTGAAAAATATGAGAATTAAAACCCAGTCAGTGTGGACTGGGATGGTAGGTTGTAAGATTCAATACCAAATACTTCTTAAGTTTACATCATAGAACTCCTTGAAATCCTTTTTGAGTACCAGGGCTGACTTAAGAATTTCAAACAGAAAAGAAAGCTTTCAATAGAGGTTAAATGGCTTAGTAATGTGAATGTGAGCAATTGAGTATGGAAATTTCAAGTAGGTCATTACGACTTAAGCATGATTTTATGATTTTCAAGATATTCAGATACAGAATAACCAAACATTTTATAATGCCTATAACAAGTTCTATTTTAGGTTAGCAGAGGAAGCAGTTGTATGTAAATTAAAAGATGCAGGAATTCATATTAGGATAGAAACCTTAATTTAGAAAGTGCTCTACTATGTTGCTATTATCCCTGAATTCCAATTTAATTTGATTTTTAATACCATTTTAGCACTATTTATTAAGGCAAATAAAGCAGTAGAAATTGAACCTGTTAAAGTGTAATCAGAATTGATAATAGCAACAAATATAGGTCAAGAAAGAATATGCCATGGAATGTTTCTATGCCTTTGTCTTAGAGCAGTGGAAGAATTTATTGGGAATGAAGAAAGTTAAAGGGGCAGGAATTTAACTATGGCTACAGAGAGATTTGTGTAAACAAGTGTGAGATTGAGTGAATATGAAACAAGTATGTCATCCCCACCGTCTTTAAAGTTCTACTTTTGTTATCTATAAGCATATTCTTTAAAGGTGAAAATGACCTTGAAAGTTTCACACTTTAAATTATAAGCCACTAATAGATCTGTATGAAAAAATACTTCAATTAAATTCAGCCCACATAAATTTAACAGTATTAAGTCATCTAGATACGCAGTTCCACCTCAGGCCTCTATGGTAGGCAGACTTCTAAGGCAGCCCACAACAAGAACCATCTCTTAGTATTTAAGGCAGTCTCTTTGTGTGTGGGCTGGCCCAAGTAACTCGCTTTTAACCAATGGAATGAAGCAAAGGCGAAGGATAGTCACATCCACAATTACACTACCAAAGCACTCTCTCTCTCTCTCTCTCTACTACCTTCTTGGCCTACGCTCTTTGATAAACAAGTTGCCATGTTAGAGAGACTCAAGTGACAAGGAACTGAGGGCATTCTCTTGTCCAACAGCCCTTGACAAACCAAATTCTGCCAACAATTAAAGGTCTTGGAAATAGATACTTAGCCAGTTCAATCTTCAGATGACTGCAGGCCAACAGGTACTTGGATTGCAGCTTTGTGAGAAACCCTGAGCAAAGGACCCAGCTAAGCCAGGTCCAGACTCCTGCCCCACAGAAATTGTAGATAATAAATGTATGTTGGTTTAAGCTGCTACATTGGGATACTTTGCTTGCAACATTAGATAACTAACACAGACTTTGAGGGGTAGAAAAAAGGATGAGATAATGTCATCCAGAAATTCTTAGTGTAGGTGACAACATTACTGAGAACATTGATAACCAAAGTTCTGGCTAGAATATGTAGATCTGGGTCTACATAGATGTATATACATATTCACATATGTGTATATGTGTATGTTTAGCACTTTTGGAAGCACTGAAAAGTGAGAATAGGCAAAAATAAGAAAATATATCAAGGGGTAGGGTTTCATCAAATGTATTTCTATTTGTTGTAGAGTGAATAATAAAGAACTTGTCAAACGGGTAGAAGTACAGAAGAAAAGGGAAAGCACTTTTGGCTAAAGTGTGAGGTACTTAGTGGATGGGATAGTGACATATAGGCTAGAAAAGTGGGTCATGAAAGAAAATGGAACATCTTAAAGGCAAAATTGAATGGGTTGAGCCACACTTCTTAGGTGAAGATTGCTTTCCTTCTTGCTTGGTATCTGCAATCAGGCCAGGAAAAGAGGAATAAACCAAGAACTGGCATTGTCTAGGCTTGACAAAATTCATCCATATCAGCTTGTGGAAATGAATGGCTCTTAACAGTTTCTCAGTTGAAACTGAGAAACTAGAAACTGGAATAAAAGGACAATACAGTCACCAAAAAAGAATACAGGTACCTTAAGGGATAAAAAGTTTGTATGGCCAGGCACAGTGGCTCATGCCTATAAATCCAACACTTTGGGAGGCCAAGGCAGGCAGATCACCCGAGGTTGGGAGGTTGAGACCAGCCTGATCAACATGGAGAAACACCATCTTTACTAAAAATACAAAATGAGCCGGGCATGGTAGCACATATCTGTAATCCCAGCTACTAGGGAGGCTGAGACAGGAGAATCGCTTGAACCCGGGAGGTGGATGTTGCGGTGAGCCAAGATTGCACCATTGCATCCCATCCTGGGCAATAAGAGTGAAACTCCATCTTGAAAAAAAAAAAAGTTTGTAATCTATAATAAAATAATTCAGTAAAACAAATAGAACATGTCTTCTCATGAAAATATTTAACTTTACAATCTGCTTATTGGAAACAACTACCAATACCCAAGACAACAGACCAACACATTTATGGGAAAGAGAATGTAATTGGTGGCACATCCCTTCCCAGTTATCCTTCCTCATTAGGGCACGCACTTTTAGGGTGATACTAAAAAATAGCATCAACATGATGAATAAACTTGAAACTCTTCCATCAGAAAAAATCATGAAATAGTATGAGATGGAGGGGCTGAAAAACAAATGATCAGTAAAATGGGGGACATTTCAAGTGTCCTTAAATATTCCAAAAGTTGTCATGAGTAAAACAGGTTAGCATTGGTTATGGGAATCCAATGGACAATGTCAGATCCAATGACACACATATGATAATTCAATTTACAAACAATTAAAAGACATTTATGGCATATCAGGCCCTCGATAGATATGAGAATATAAAGATGAATGAGATAAAGTTATTGGCCTCAAGGAATTTACAACATTGCTGGATAAATGGCTAATTTTAATTTGTAATAAATGAGAAGAGAGATTTAAATATTTACTGAAAGGAGAGAATAGGGTTGGGGTTAGATGTCATATTCCTATATACAGTAGACTAAAATGTAAAGGAAAGGTTAGAAGCAGAGATACTGTGTTGCAAAGCACAGAATCTGAGGAAGTAGCAGTATTCATGGTTTGATCATTGTCAGTGTGCTGACTTCTTTTAGAGCAAAAGCTGTGAAGCAAATTGGAGAAATGTGGGAGAGGCCCGGAGACCCCTTTTTCTCTAGTCGGCATCAGAAACACAGGTCATAAACAATGTGATGGATCAGCTTCTTGCTTTAGCAACCAGATAAAAGATTAGTCATCTATGAAGATTTCAGCAGTAGTGAGAAAGGACATGATGTATCCTTCATGTGTATCTCTCAAAAAGGCAGCCAATATAAGGTGTGATTTATCTGACTTAGCAAATCACCACTCTTTTTCTCTCAGAAAGGTTGACTATATTAATAGCACTATTTATATTTGGTGTTTATCTTAATCCCTTTTGCGTTGGTATAACAGAACACCTGAGACTGGATAATTTATAAACAATAGAAGTTAATTTGAGTCATGGTTCTAGAGGCTGGGAAGCCCAAGGACATGTCACTGACATCTGGCCCTTAGTAGAAGACAGACGGCATCACATGGTAAGAAAGAGTGAGAGCATACAAGTCAGAGGAATAAAGGAGGGCAAACTCCACTCCTGTGATAACAGCATTAGTCCTTCATAAGGTTAATGCCCTCATGACATAATCACCTCTTAAAAGTCTTACCTGTTAATACGATCACCATTGCTATTAAATTTCAACATCAGTTTGGAAAAGAACATTCAAACCATAGCAGTATGTATAGAAAGTTTTACCTAGGCTTCATGCTGAGACGACGTGCCAATTCAGCTTTTTCCCAAGGCTCTTTTCTCTAAGTCAAAAAGTACTTACTATTACTAAAATGCTACATTTTAATCAGTATCCCTCTACCATTTCCCAGAGTGAATGATTGGCAGCAAAATACTAAAACATCTCTGATATATGATGAAATTAATTTCAAAATGTCACTTTGATACCTATTACCTAACCCTCCTAACTCCATACCTGTTATCTACTTTTGAGAGTTAATACTAAGTAGACCCTGGATTAAACCTACTACCCCAAATCTGATATTATTATCAGCTTCCAAGCTCATTGTCAACCCATTCCACAACTCTACTATGCCTTCTCTCAACTCTGTTTTATTGCTTCAGCTTTGGGATCCTGAATTTATTCCCTTTCTCCACTGTCTGCCGGCCTGTCATCCAGAAACCATCATATCGATCTACTATAGGCACAGGAAACACACTGGACTCTACAATTAGACCGACACTGATTTTAATCTTAACGTTTCCATTTCTATGCTGTGCCACATTGAGCAAGCCATGTAATTTTTAAACCTCCACTTTCTCCTGGGGAAATATCAAATGTAGTGTACCACAGAGTACCTAGTAAATAGTAGGCACTTTATAAATGTGGATTATTTTCCTTCCTCATTTCTACAATCTTATATAAATTAATCTGAAGAAAATGTTTAATGTGAGGAAGAAAAAGAGAGAGTAGTATTAAACAATTTCTGAAGAGAACTCACCATTCTGTTGAACAATTTATCTGTCGGAATAAAGAATTGTGTTCACCACATTCTTTCATTCTGTGAAGTGGTTGCCCTCCAGATGTGGGGATGAAAGAAACATGCCGCCTTCTTCACTTGCACAGAACAGCATGCTCCTGTCTGGTGAATGTTTCCATAGAAACAGCAGAATGGCTGCCGGGGCAGGAGGTATGCTGGAATTCTTTATGGGGTGTTTTTCTTCCCTTTAGCATCCAGTGGCAGTCCTGGTTTGGGTGAGCTTATGAGCAGACAGACATTCATTTGAAGCTGCATGTTCAAGAAGAGCCAAGCTCAAAGCAAACTTTCAACATGTAGTCTTCTAAGTTCAGGCAGAAAGGGGAGAGTTTCGGACATATGTTCTACTGACACTAAATCAAAGAAAGTGTCAATCACCCATCATTCAATTAAATTGATACTTGAGGCTAATAGAACCAGCAGAACTGGCTGTGCATTTGTGGTCAAATGATTGATTTAAATACTTTCGTACTTTCATAGGTCTACCAGTCTATGAAAGTGTCATCTCTACATTCTTACCAATAGATCTTTGTATGAACTTCATCATTTCCAGGACTCAGAAGATCTCTTTGTTAAAATAGTCCAGTCCATTCCACTGTTGGGCAGCTTTAAGTCTGTTCTTCAATTTCACTGAAGTTAGTTTTTCCCTCTATTTTTCAAGCAGAAGGATAACAGTAAAAATTATACCCATGGCCATGCTGAATTTAGAGGTAGGCATAGGTATGGAGTAGGAATTCTATTAATCTTAAATGGAGGATGTTGCTCACATTTTTTTTTGTTAGTTTCTATCATGAAAGAGGATTTTAATGTTTTGCATTCTTCGAAATATTTAGGCTTTTCTGTGTCCTAGGATGTTGCTTTGCAATTTATGTAGCTCATTTCTTAAACAGCTTACTTGAATATAAACTGGGATCTATCAAATTTTTGACAGTTTCTTATTTCTCATGTTCTCACCAGCCTTTAGTAAAGAGAGATATAATGCAGACATATTTTGGGGGATGTGTGAGAACCAGTTATCGATCAAGTGATTTGAAGAGTTTGAAAGACTTATTCGGGTAATCAAAGATAAATTAATTTTTGGAAGAAAGCCTCTGAATCAAGTGTTTCTGTACTCACTTGTCTATACCAACTGAACATGCAGAATTCTAAGGGTTTTATTTCTCTAAAGCTGTGTATAAAAATATAGCTGTGTGTATGTGTGTGGGGGACAGCTTTCAAATCACTTATTACAGAGAAAACAAGTTGAGTTACTTAGGAAAATGATACACTTCAAGTAATTACATTGACTTTTCCTCTAAATTTTTACTTTAGTCACTTGCTTATCTGTAACCTCTCTCTGCAACGGTGAAAAATCTGGCTACTACCATTTTCATTCATTTACAATTGTTCATGTTCAGTGTGCACATTAGCACTCTTAACTGGAGTATAGTGCTTGTGTACAGCATCTTTTGTCTTTAATTTTAGATTCCTCCCTCCAAAGGTATTTAGGTCACCTGCTTTAAACCAACTTCATTCGGAGAGGTTGTTTCATATTTCTAATACCATTAGATTTTTTTCATATTCTGTATTCCATCCTGGATTTTCACCAACCTCGTGAAAAAAATATAGATATATATCACATATATGATATATATTGTATTTGAATATATACATGTGGAAAACTATCCAATATCACTAAGACAAAGGGACCATGCAACAAAATACTCTATATTAATCAATGCAGTTGCCAAATTAATTTTTAGTTATTTTTATATGTTCAGAATAGTTGAGTCCCTTGTTATAAATAATTTTTTACTAGAATTGAAAAGATTAAGAAGAACAATAAAAAGCCATTAGACCACCAACTCCATTTATCTCAATTTCAGAGTAATCTTTGGTAATAAGATTCTGTTTAATAATTTTGCATGTTTCTGTTCAGTATTTTCTTCTTCTGCACTTAGAAAACATTCCATTGTAGGATACATGGATCTTCAGTTGTTTATTTTTTCCCATGAAATTAAATATCAGGAAACTACCTTGAATAATAATACCATTTTATTGTCATTACCCTCCTTCTGCCTCTGACACCTCTTCTCTCTCCTTACCAAACTCAACCTCATTGGAATAATAGAAATAATAATACTGAGTGTGAAACATGAATGAAATGAAAACACATTTAGCAAGTAAAATAATATAACTTTGTATGTCATAATTATCTGGGCTTAATTTCTCTATGCTTATATGTTTATACTCTTGAACATGGTCTTCTTTTCACCAGAAGAAAACAATAAAAAATAGATTACTTAAATTTAAAGTCACAGTCTGTAGCCTGACTTAGCAACAATTTATACATGACTCAATGTGTCTAAATATGTTACTTTATTATAAAAAATAGTACATTCTCACTTAATAAAGACATTTAAATAAACAAAAAAATTAAATTATATATAATCACATAATTGCACTGCCTGCATATTTTATTATTATTTTCACAGTCTATGAAAAACATTTGTGTGATTATATTATATATATGTGCTTACACATAAATTTAAATGAGTGTCTTACAAAATGAGATGATATACATAGATGTATATACACATACATGATGACATACATACATTTTATATATATAAATTACCATCTTTATGTTGGCAAATAATTCGAAGAAAATGCAATACCATATTTGTTTAATTAATATCTATAGCTATTTAGATTTTGCCCCATTTTTTACAACTTTAAACAGTGATATACATTTTTGTATTAGTATTATTTTCCATTGCATTCTTGTTAATATAACTTACTATGTGTAGAATTTTGGAATCAACATCTGATCATTTTCTTATAATGTTGAAAACATTTATTAAACAATTTGAAAGGACATATTTTACTAATTAGCAATCCTACTGGCAATGTGTGAGACGCCCCATCAATTAAAACTTTTTAAATTTTGACCAACCTAGAAGTGAGGTTTTTACATATCTTTTATTTTTGAGTTCTAATTCTGGTGATTTTGACTTTTTAAAATACTAATTTAATATTTTTATTTCTTCTACACCACAAGCAAATTCTGAAGAGTCAGAACATATTAGAAGGAGGACATGACCTATGTATTACCTACAATATGTCACAGATTTTCTCCCCATATTAGGAAGAAAGCTAGTAAAAGCACCTTACTGAGTTTGTGGTGAACCTGTTCCAACACATGCAATAAATGACATGTCAGACCAGGTTGACTTTATGTGTGTTGCAACAGGATTCATTTGGCCATTTTGAGCTGACTTACTACCAAAAATATCTCCCGCTTTGTTTAGTCACTGTGCAGATATTTTTATTTTTTACCATTCCCTTTAAATATATTTCAAGTAAGAAACTAGATAAGAAAATAAGGTAAGCAAGAGTAACTCTGTATTACATTTAGCATGGAAATATTTATTATACTTGATGGAATATACATATATATGAAAAAACACTAGATGTGAAAGACTTATTGGTTGGTTCTACTATTTGGAGGGTGTTAACCTATAAAAAAGACAGAAAGTACTATAAGTTGAATATTTGTACTAGGACTTCTAGTATTACTGTAAAGAAGTATAAATAGAAAGTAAATTATATATTTCCCTCCTACAGAAACTCAAAATTTACTAATATATCAAAGCAGCAATGTTAAATTTTTTTCCTTTTCTCAGAAAGTGTAATTATTGATTTGAGATCTACCATAAAAATGGAATTCCCTTTCATCAGTGCCAGAGAAGTTATATTACACTAACTATTGCCTTAATTTTCAGTCTGGTGGCCTACCCTATACAGTTTAGATTTCCAACTTCCACAATTGCATAGTTCTGTTTATCTTTTTGAGGAACCATCAAAATGTTTTCTCACAGCAGCTGTACTATTTTACATTTCCAACAGCAATGTATGAGGTTTCCAGTTTTCTACATCCTCACCAAAACTTATTTTCCTAATTTAAAAACTATTATAGCCATCCTACTGAGGATACAGTGTAGAAGACTATTTTTAAATCAAATTTTTTTTATCTTTCTACCTTTTGCTTTTTTAGAAAATATATTCTGTTTTTTAGATTTGAATCATGCAATTTTTTTAGAGTCTGTCTAATGATTTTATTAAATTAAGTCCATGTTTCTTTTGCTTATTTCTGCCTACCCTTTTCTATAGTGAATTTGGTTTTTGTTTAAGCTCATGTATTCTAGCACTGTGTAAGTATTATAAAAGGTCTGAGCATTTACACCTCCAAACAGGATTTTTCTTTGCTTCTGCCAGGCAGTCTAGTGGTGGTGACCAATGTTGGGCCATATTAAGTTAATTTCAAGATTGGTGTTACATCCTTATAGCAGTGTAAATTTCAATGGCAGATTAGTATAAGAATAGACTGGGTTTCAAATATTCAGTTGTATTATTTTTTTTTTCTAAAGCTTAACCACACTCTCTATTGTGGTTTAAGTTTTGTTGATTTATTATGATGAGTTTTTTTCAGGTTCATTCAGTTGAATTACTCATAATTCTTGGCAATTACTAACACTGATCATTAGTTAACGGTGCACTCTCTATATTGGTCTACATGTGGACTGCTTCTTGTTTTTAGTTAGATATATACATCACTATTTTAAATAGCATAATAAGCACCTATAAGTCTACTGTCGAAGTAAAGTTTGGGCATTTAAAATTTATCTACGTGTGGCCATATGTGTCTCCTGCCCACCCAAGCTTATGCCATCCCACAACCAACATAATCATCAAATCATTGTCCTGAATTCTGTTTATCATTTCATCTTTCTTTTTTATATTGTTTTATTATATCTATATGCACATTAAGATGGTATGTGTTCAACAAAAATGAAAATTTCAGGCCAATATCCCTGATGAACATCGATGTGCAAATCCTCAATAAAATACTAGCAAACTGAATCCAGTGGCATATCAAGAAGCTTATCCACCAAGATCAAGTTGGCTTCATCCCTGGGATGCAGCTGGTTCAACATACTCAAATCAGTAAATATAATCCATCACGTAAAGAGAACCAATGACAAAAACCACAAGATTATCTCAATAGATGCAGAAAAAATACTTTGACAAAATTCAACACCCTTCATGCTAAAAACTCTCAATAAACTAGGTATTGATAGAACATATCTCAAAACAATAAGAGCTATTTATGACAAACCCACAGCCAATATCATACTGAATGGGCAAAAACTAGAAGCATTCCCTTTAAAAACCGGCACAAGACAAGGATGTCCTCTCTCACCAGTTGTATTCAACATAGTATTGAAAATTCTGGCCAGGGCAATCAGGCAAAGAAAGAAATAAAGGCTATTCTATTAGGAAAAGAGAAAGTCAAGTTGTCTCTGTCTGCAGATGACATGATTGTATACTGAGAAAACCCCATCATCTCAGCCCAAAATCTCCTTAAGCTGATAAGCAACTTCATCAGTCTCAGAATACAAAATCAAAGTGCAAAAATCACAAGCATTCCTATACACCAATAACAGACAAACAGAGCCAAATTATGAGTGAACTCTCATTCACAATTGCTACAAAGAGAATAAAATACCTAGGAATACAACTTAAACAAGAGATGTGAAGGACCTCCTCAAGGAGAACTACAAACCACTGCTCAAGGAAATAAGAGAGGACACAAACAAATGGGAAAATATTCCATGCTCATGGATAGGAAGAATCAATATCATGAAAATGGCCCTGATGCTCAAAGTAATTTATAGATTCAGTGCTATCCCCATCAAGCTACCAGTGACTGTCTTCATAGAATTGGAAAAAAAACTACTTTAAATTTCACATGGAATGAAAAAAGAGCCCTCATAGCCAAGACAATTCTAAGCAAAAAGAACAAAGCGGGAGGCATCATGCTACCTGACTTCAAACTATACTATAAGGTTACAGTAATCAAAACAACATGGTAACTGGTACCAAAACAGATATATAGACCAATGAAACAGAGCAGAGGCCTTAGAAATAACACCACATATGTACAACCATCTGATCTTTGACAAACCTGACAAAAACAGGCAATGGGAAGATGATTCCCTATTTAATAAATAGTGTTGGGAAAATTGGCTAGCCATACGCAGAAAGCTGAAACTGGATCCCTTCCTTATACTTTATACAAAAATTAAGATGGATTAAAGAGTTAAATGTAATACCTAAAACAATGAAAACTCTAGAACAAAATCTAGGCAATGCCATTCAGGACACAGGGATGGACAAAGACTTCACGATTAAAACACCAAAAGCAGGGGCAACAAAAGCCAAAATAGATGAATGGAATCTAATTAAACTTAAGAGCTTCTGCACAGCAAAAGAAGCATATCATTAGGTAAACAGACAACCTAGAGAATAGGAGAAAATTTTTGCAATCTATCCACCTGACAAAGGGCTAATATCCAGAATCTACAAAGAACTTAAATAAATTTATAAGAAAAAAAAAATCCCATCAAAAAGTGGATGAAGGATATGAGCAGACACTTCTCTGAAGAAGACATGTATGCACCAACAAACAAAGGAAAAAAAATCTCATCATCACTGGTCATTAGAGAAATGCAAATCAAAACCACATTGAGATACCATCTCACGTCAGTTAGAATGGTGATCATTAAAAAGTCAGGAAACAACAGATGCTAGAAAGGATGTGGAGAAATTGGAACACTTTTACACTTGGTGGGAGTGTAAATTAGTTCCACCTTTGTGGAAGACAGTGTGGCAATTCCTCAAGGATCTAGAACTAGAAATACCATTTGATCCAGCAATCCCATTACTGGATACACACCCAAAGGATTATAAATCATTCTACTATAAAGACACATGCATACATATGTTTACTGTGGCACTGTTAACAATAGCAGAGACTTGAAACCAACCCAAATGCCGATAATGAAAAACTGGATAAAGAAAATATAGCACATATAGACCATGGAATACTATGCAGCCATAAAACAGGATGAGTTCATGTTCTTTTCAGGGACATGGATGAGGCTGAAAACCATCATTCTCAGCAAACTAACACAGGAACAGAAAACCAAACACTGTATGTTCTCATTCATAAGTGGGAGTTGAACAATGAGAACACATGGACACAGGGAGGGAGACATCACACACTGGAGCCCGTGGAGTGGAGGGTGAGGGGTTAGGGGAGGGATAGCATTAGGATAAATACCTAATGTAGATGACAGGCAGCAAACCACCATGGCACGTGTATACCTAAGTACCAAACCTGCACATTCTGCACATGTACTCCAGAATTTAAGGTATTAAAAAAAACCCACCAGAACCCCTCTCCCAAAGAAAAGATGGTGTGTGTGTGTAAGTACTCTGCTCTATGTAATAGCTTTAATATATTTATTTGTACTCTTTAAATATCTATGTATAATTCTAGTTGCTTTTACTTGTATAAAATATATCTCATGCTATATATACAATTTTGGATCTTTATTTTTTTACCTAAAATTATAAATAAGATTCAATTGTGTTGTTGCAAGTCACTACAGTCCAATCATTTTGTCTGATATGCATCATTCCACCACATAAGTAAAACCCAGACTATTCACTCATTTTCTTGCTGGATATCCGAGTTGTTTCCAGGTTTTTGTACAAAACCTACTGCTATTATAAGCATTGTTATAACTGTCTCTAATTACAAAACTTTCTCGGTATATGATCAGAGTTGAATTATTTATTCATATGGTATGTGAAAATTTAACCTTAGGAGTTAATAACAAAGGTTTCTTTCTTTCTTTCTTTCTTTCTTTTTTGAGACGGATTATAGCTCTTTTTGCCCTGTCTGGAGTGTGTATAATGGCGTGATCTCAGTTCACTGCAACCTCTGCCTGCTAGGTTCAAGCAATTCTCCTGCCTCAGCCTCCCAAGTAGCTGGGATTACAGGCATGTGGCACCAAGCCTTGCTAATTTTTTTTTTTTTTTTTTTGTATTTTTAGTAGAGACGAGCTTTTTCCATGTTGGTCAGGCTGGAGAAACCCAATCTCAGCCCCCACCTCAGCCTCCCAAAGTGCTGAGTGGCATGAGCCCCCATGCTCAGCCACAATACTGTTTTTTTAAAGGGGTTGTACCAAATACAACAGACCAGCAATGTGTAAGTGTGGATCTATTTAGTTCTCACAATTTCTCCCTGCAATTTTAATTTTTGCGCGTTCAATGAGATAGTCTTTTCATTTTGTGGTCATCAATATTATTGAACATCTTGTTTAAAGTTTATTTGTAATAGGTTTGTCACTTATATAAAATGCCATGCAAATTTCTTGTCCATTCTTTATTTATTATGTTTTGCCTAGTGATTTTTCAGACTTTTAATACTTTCTTCACCTTAGTTTTCGGTCAGTTCAATGTAGAGTGAATATTTTCTCATTTATATTTTTATTTTCTCTGTTTAAGGAATGCTTTGTTAAATAAAAGTTCTTAAAGAATGTCATGTTTCTGAAGGTTTTCTTTTAAGTGTTTTGTATATCTTTTCTCATATATTTTGTTACCCCAGGTCTATAAGATGTATATTTCTATGTTCTAATATGAGATTTGACATCTATTCTGATAGCTAAAACATTAATTTATCTTGAATTGGATCAGGTCACATTAAGTTTGGAATAATTTTCTATGGATTTCTAATTTCTAGATCTCTACTTCAGAAAGAGTTCCTCTTTATTCCAGTAATCTGCAAACCAATTTTGTCATTTAACAAATTCTCATACATCTGTGGGTCTCGTTAATAGTTCTGTACCCATACTACATTGTTGTTTATTATACCTGTGTGAATACAATTTCTGTATCTGCCAGGAAAAGTTCCTGGTCTTTGAGTTTCTTCCCCAGTAATGTAAGCAGCACATTACTGGTACCTAAACACACAGGCCAATAAAACAGAATAGAGAACCCGGAAATAATGCTGCAGGCCTACAGCTATCTGATCTTTGACAAAGTTGATGAAAACAGCAATGGGGAAAGGACCCTCTATTCAATAAATGATCCTGGGATAACTGGATACCATATGCAGAAGGTCGAAACTGGATTCTTTCCTTCCACCACATACAAAAATCCCCTCAAGATGGATTAAAGACTTAAATGTAAAACAATAAAAATTCTGAAACATAACTTAGAAGATATTTTGGATATAGGACCAGACAAAGGTTTCATGACAAGGATGCCAAAAGCAATTTCAAGGAAAACAAAAAATGACAAATCACAACTAATTAAACTAAGTAACTTCGGCACAGCAAAAGCCACAACCAATAAAGAAAACAACCTACAGAATAGGAGAAAATATTTGCAAACTCTGCATCTAAAAAAGGTTTAATATCTAGATTCTATCTAGATACTTAATCAAACTTAATCAAATTTACAAGCAAAAAATAAACCCCATTAAACACAGGAACAGAAAACCAAACACTGCACGTTCTCACTCATAAGTGGGAGTTGAACAATAAGAACACATGGACACAGGGAGGGAAACATCACACACCAGGGCCTATTGCGGTGTGGGGGGCAAAGGGAGGGAGAGTATTAGGACAAATACCTAATGCGTGTAGGGCTTAAAACCTAGATGACGTGTAGTGTTGATAGGTGCAGCAAATCACCATGGGACATGTATACCTATGTATACAGTTTTCAAAAGAAGACATACATTTGGCCAACAGGCACACGGGAAAATACTCAATATCACGAATTATTAGAGAAATGTAAATCCAAACCATCATGAGATACCATCTCATACCAGTCAGAATGGCTATTATTTTTATTTTTTTGAGGTGGCATCTCACTATGTCACCTAGGCTGGAGTGCAGTGGTGTCATCTCGGCTCACTGCAACCTCTGCCTTCCCAGGTCAAGCAATTCTCCTGCCTCAGTCTCCCATGTTGCTGGGACTACAGGTATGTGCCACCATGCCTGGATAATTTTTGTATTTTTTGTAGAAATGGGGTTTAGCCATGTTGCCAAGGCTGGTCTTGAACTCCTGAACTCAAACAATCCATCCACCTGGGCTTTCCAAAGTGTTGGAATTATAGGTGTGATCTACCACAGCCAGCTATGGCAATTAATAAAAAGTGAAAAAGTAAAAGTGCTACAGAGGTTACGGAGAAAAGGGATTGCTTATACGCTGCTGGTGGGAGTGTAAATTAGTTTAGCTTTTGTAGAAAGCAGTGTGGCAGTTCCCCGAATAACTTAAAACAGAATTACGTTCAACTTAGCAATCCCATTATTGGATATACACCCAAAGGAATACAAGTTATTCTACCATATAGACACATGCACCTGTATGTTCATTGTAGCACTATTCACAATGGCAGACATGGAATCAACTTAGATACCTGTCAATGGTAGACTGGATAAAGAAAATAGGATACATATATACCATGGAATACTATGCAGCTGTAAAAAAAACTAGATTATGTCCTTTAAAGCAACATGGATGGAGCTGGAGGCCATAATCCTGAGTGAAATAACACAAGAACAGAAAACCAAATACCACATGTTCTCACTTACAAGTGAAAGCTAAATGCCAAGTACATATGGACACAAAGAAGGGAACAAGAGACACTGGAGCCTGCCTGAGGGTGGAGAGTGACAGGAGGGTGAAGACTGAAACACTACCTATTGGGTACTACGCTTAAATTGACTCACAGTTCTGCAGCGCTGGAGTGGTCTCAAGAAACTTAAAATCATGGTGGAAGGGGAAGCACATGTATGTTTCTTCACATGGCAACAGGAAGAAGTGCAGCAGGAAGGGCGGAAAAGCCCCTTATAAAACCATCAGATCTTGTGAGAACTCACTCACCACCCACATGCTCTAATCACCTCCCATGAGGTCCCTCCCCGAACATGTGAGTGTTAAAATTCAGATTCTCATTCAATATGAGATTAGAGTGGAGACACAGAGCCAGACCATATCAGGTAGGATGATCAATTCACACAGTTGCCTCTTTTTGCTTATGGATGAAATGATGGTAATCTGTTCTTGCTATGATAAGTGATCCTCCAAACCCTTATTTTGCATGTTGGATACTCTACTATCCCCTGTGTGGTCACTAGGAATAGAGGGAACCCACCAGGGTACCCATATATTTGGATTCAAATTAAGAGGGTTGTGTCAAGGAACTTCTCTTTCTTTAATTTTTATGTATTGTATTGACACCTGCAGTCTTACTTTCAGTTTAGTAGAACCATCTTTGACTTAAAAAATGTATTTTTCTAACTACCTATTGGGTAGTATGCTCACTACATGGGTGCAGTATGTCCATATAACAAACCTGCACATATACCTCCAAATCTAAAATAAAAAAAAATCAAAAGAAAAAAACAATTAAAAAAATATTGTCCAGCTTTTGTAGATGTTGTGTTTCACTGTTTTTGAGAACATATTGCTTTACATGTTTCTAGAAACAAACAGTAGTTTTATTAATTTTATAGAATTATATCATCCTCATAAAGCTCTGAATTAAAAAAAATCTTCATATTGTTGAATATATAAATGTCTACACCGGCTGGGCTTGATTTGTTTCTTATAAATAAGATTCTGAAGTCCAGGTGGAAAATTTTAAAGGAAATTAAACACAGATTTTGGAACACACATATATTTATTTGCCGGGGTCTGTTGTGTGTTTGCTTCAACTAATCTATGTCTAGTCTCATCTTCTTTCATCTAATTTTCTTTTGTGGCCTCAGAGATATTTTCTTTAAAAAAACTCAGGATGTCATTGCCATGTGTTACAAATAATGTGTTTTTCTTCTCAATCACCTACATAATTAGTAGTCAAGATTGCATAGTATAGCAAATCAAGCAATTCAGTTTTGAATTCTCATTTTATCCCATCCCTCTGTAGGCTGCAAATCCTGCACACACTTTAGCCATTGTGAAACACTGGTTGGGTGAGAACCTGAGATTCTTAGTCACGCATCTCTGTCTTTGTGCATTCTATTCTGTCATTTGTAGTTTTTTGTTTTGTTTTGTTTTTTGCTACTGAGTTGTGTGAGTTTCCTACATGTTTTGGATATTGATTCCTTAACAGATGAATGCTTTGCAAATATTTTTGCCATGAGTTGCCTTTTTAATTTTATTATTATCATTATTTTGCTATGCAGAAATTTTAGTTTAATGTAATCCTACTTATTTATTTATTTTTGCTTTTGGTACCTGTGCTTTTGGTCTCATATCCAGAAAATTATTGTCAAGACCAATGTCATGGGGCTTCTATATGTTTTCTTCAAGGAATTTTAGAGTTTTAGGTAATACACTTATATCTTTAATTCATTTTGAGTTACTTTTGTGTATAATGTAAAATAAAGAACCAATTTCATTTCTTTGGTGTGTGTGGCCATCTAGATTTTTAAACTTTATTTGTTGAAAAGAATATCCTTCCTTCATTGTGTTTCCTTGGTGACTTTGTTGAAGATGAGTTGACTGAATTTATGAGTATATTTCTAGGCTCTCTATTCTGTTCCATTAGTCTATAAGTATATTTTTATGCCAGAACCAAACTGTTTTGATTACTAGGCTTGTAATATAATTTTAAATGAAGAAGTGTGATGCCTCCAGTTTCTATCTTTTTTTCTCAAAATTGCTTTAGCTATTTGAGGTTTTTTGTGGAGCCATACACATTTTAGGATTTTTCATCTATTTCTAGGAGAAAATCTTTGAAATTTTGGTAGGGATTGCATTAAATCTGCAGATCACTTTGTGTATTAGGACCATTTTTAATTATTGATACTTTCTATTTATTGACACAGAATATATTTCTATCTTCTTCAATTTCTTTCATGAATGCTTTATAGTTTTCAGTTTGCATATCTTCCACCTCCTTGATTGTTTAGTCTTTAGTATTTTATCCTTTTTGATGTTATTGTAAATTGGACAGTTTTTTAGATAGCTTGTTAGTGCATCAAAACATAACTGATATTTGTATGTTCATTTTGTATCCTACAACTTTACTGAATTAGACTATTAGTTCAACAGGTTTTTTTTGTGTGTGTGGAATATTGAGAGTTTTTCATATAAAAGATGATGTCATCTGCAGAGGCAATTTAACTTTTCTTTATCTACTTAGCTGCTTTTATTTACTTTGCTTGCCTAATGTCACAGGATCCTTTGGGTATCGCTTCCCCAGCCTGAAACCACTGTGGCTGGCAGTGCCTCTACTTGAGTTTGCTTGTGCCCACTGGGCTCGTTCTGCCCACTTGGCCCTGCAGGCTGTGCTTGGCTCATCTTACTGGCCTGGATCCCACGCCCACCAAGCCCAGCCAGGTGCAGAGCGGTAAGCTGTGTGTCAGTGAGCGAGCACAGGGTCAGGCCACTGTGCACGACCAAGGAAGCCCCGGGCGCTGACACACGCACTGGCTCTGTCTGAGGCTGCGGCTGGACCAGGCATACCACAAGCAGCTTTTGACGCAGGCGCCGGCGTCTGGACTAAGGGAAGGTGGTGAGGCCCCCAAACTCGGAGACACAGCAACCAGGGAGCCCCAAGGGGTGGGAGCACGTGCTACAGCTCTCTCATGCCTGCCGCCCACAGCTCAGCGAACCGTGGGTGGGGGTTACGTGTTTCAGCCAGTTCAGTCTTGCCACCTCGCTCTGGACCCCGGCTTCTGGGCTGGCTCAGTCCTGCCGTCACTTCCAGTGACACAGGGCAGCTGCCGGACACCAACGGAGGGTGAAGGATCTATAGCGCTACAGTTCTGACCCAGGGAGTCCTAGGGTCTGGGCTTCCAGAAGGGTCGCGGCTCTTCCCTGCCTCAGTCCAACGAACAGGAGCATGTCCCCTCCTGCGGCTCGGGGAGCTGGCCAGAAACGTGTTCCAGCCCCTTTGGCTCCTCCGGCAGCTGGGCGAGGCAGCCAGGGAAACGTCACAGCCCTCCTCATGCCCGCCATTCAGCAAGTCCTGACTTCCTGTGTCACATCCAGGAAGAACGAGGTTACTTAGACAACTGGAGGGTGAGCAGAGTCAAGAAGCTCTCAGCAGACAGGAGACTGGAGTGGTTTGCCCCAGCCGCAGGTGGGTGATCCTGACGCGCGCCTGAGCCTGGAGTTTTCATGGGCTCAGACTGAAGGAAGTGCATGCTGATTGGTCCATGGGCCGGCCTGGAAAAGACGTTATTTGATTGGCTGAAAGGTATCCAGGAAGTTCTCACTCCGGCTTGCGGATTCTACTCCGAGCGGGTGGCCTGGATTTTAGGCTTCAGGCTGTCTGGCTGGGAGGTCGCGTTTCACTGGGGACCCACCCGTTCCTCCTAAGAATTTGTCCGCCTCCTGCTGCTATCACTAATTACTTTCATTAAGACCTCAAGTACTGCATTGAAAAAGAGTGGTGAGAGTGAGCATCTTTATCTTGTTCTTAATCTTAGAGAAAAAAGTTTTCGGCTTTGCATAATTGAGTATGATTTTAATTGTGGGCTTGTGATATATGGCCTTTATTGTGTTGAAATACATTCCTTCTATATCTTATTTATTCAATTTTTATCACGAGGGATAGTAAATTTTGTCAAATGCTTTTTCTGCATCTATTGTTATGATCGTATTATTTTATTATTCGTTATTTTGGTGTTCTGTATATATTTGTTGATTTGCATGTGTTGAAGCAGTCCTGTATTCTGGAATACATCCCACTTGATCTTGGTGCATGATGGTGAATTTGGTTTGCTAGTATTTGTTGAAGAATTTTGCATCTACATTCATTTTATATTGGCATATAATTTCCTTTTCATGTTGTCTTGCTTTAGTATCTGGGTAATGCTGGCCTGAAAGTGAATTTGGAAGGATTTTCACCTTTTAAATTTTTTGAAAGAGTTTGAGAAATATTGGCTGTTATTCTTCCTTAAATGTTAGGATGTACAATTTACCAGTGAAGCCATTTGTTCCTAGTCTTTTCTTTGAGGGAAGTTTTTGATTACTAATTTATTTTATTTTTTAAATTTTTAAAAAACTTTAATTTTAGGTATTGGAGTGCATGTGAAGGTCTGTTACCTAGGTAAACACATGTCATGGAGGTTTGTTTTTTAAGCAACTTATTCATTTCATGTAGGTTATCCAATTTTTGGTGTACAGTTGTTTATAGTAGTATCTTAAGATTCTGTGTTGGTCCATTTTCATGCTGCTGATAAAGACATACCTGAGACTAGGCAATTTACAAAAGAAAGAGGTTTATTGGACTTACAGTTCCACGTGGCTGGGAGGCCTCACAATCATAGCCTAAGGTGAAAGGCACATCTCACATGGTGGCAGACAAGAGAAGAGAGTTTGTGTGAGGATACTCCCGTTTTTAAAACCATTAGATCTCAAGAGACTGACTCACTATGACAAGAACAGCACAGGAAAGACCCGCCCCCATGATTCAATCAACTCCCACCAGGTTCCTCCCACAACACATGGGAACTGTAGGAGTTACAAAATGACATTTGGGTGGAGATGCCGAGCCAAACCATATCATATTCTTTGCATTTCTGTGGTATCAATTGTAATGTCTCCTCTTTCTCTCCTTTTCTGTTAGTCAGTATACCTAACAGTTTGTTGATTTTGTTTATCTTTTCAAAAATCCAACTCAGTTATTTTTATTTCTATTTAAAAAAATCTTATTTCTGCTCTGATTTTTGTAATTTTCTTCCTTCTACTAATTTTGGGCCTATTTTATTTTTCTGATTCCTTAATATGTAAAGATAGGGTTTTTTTTTTTTTAGGCATTTATTGCTCTATGCAGCCCCTTTAGAATTGCTGTTTCTGCATCCCATATATGTTGGTATCTTATGTTTCCTATTTTATTTCAGATTATTTTTCCATTTCCTTTTTGATATGTTCATTGACCCAGTGGTTGTTCAGAAGCATGGTATTAAATTTTCACACGTTTGTGCATATATTAGTCTTTTTCTGTTATTAATAATTAGTTTCATAAAATTGGGGTCAGAAAAGAAACTTGCTATGTTCTTAATCTTCTTAAATTTGTTAAAACTTGTTTTGTAGCCTAACACATGATCTGTCCTGGCGAATGTTCCACGTGTACTTGAGAAGAATGTGCATTCTGGTACTGTTGGATGGAATTATCTTTATTTGTCTGTTAGGTCCATTTGGTCTAAGATGAAACCATGTCCAGTGTTTTCTTACTAATTTATATCCAGATAATGTACACATTGTTGAATGTGGCATATAGAAGTCCCTTACTACTATTGTATCATTCTCTAGTTCTCCCTTCAGAACTGTTAATACTTACTTTTTGTTTATAGGTCCTTCAAAGTTGCATGCGTTTATAGTTTTAGTTGTCATATTCTTTTTATAAGTTGACTCCTTTATTATTATATAATGACCTTCTTTGTCTCTTTTTATAGTTTGTGACTTAAAGTCTGTTTTATCTAATATAAAGGCTATGGTTTAAATGCTGTTGTTCCCCTAAAAATTCATGTGTTGAAATTCTGCCCCCAAGATGATGGTATTAGGAGGTTGGGCCACTTGAAAGTGATTAAGTCATAAGAACAAATTCCTCACAAGTAGAATTATTGCCCTAATTAAATAGACCCCAAAGAGCTTGTTTACCCCTTTATGAGGATGCAACTAGAAGGTATAATTCATGAGACAGAAAATAGTTTCTGTTGTGAGGAAAATGGTTTTGGGTTGTCAGGACAAAACTAGAAAGTATTATTCATGAAAGAGAAAATGGTTCCTCATCAGACACTAAATCTGCTGGCGTTTTGACCTTGGACTTTCCAGCCTACAGAGCTGTGAGAAATTAGCTTTTGTTACTTACAAGCTTCCCTACTTACGGTAATTTATTATACCAGCCAAAATGCACTACAACAGTAAGTATAGCTACTTCTATTCTCTTTTGGCTTCTATTTGCATGGAATATCATTTTTTGTCCCTTTATTTCTAGTGTACATGTGTTCTCAAGGGGGAAGTGAGTCTCTTGAAGGCAGAATTTAGTTGGATTTTTAAAAAGCCATTCAGTCACTCTATTTTTTTTCCACTGCAGAATTTAATAAAATTACTTCTAAGTAATTATACATATCTTATAGTTATTGAAAGTTCTGTGGATGAAACTAGTTTTTAACGGACAACCTATTATATTTAATAAATCTCAATGTGAACATTTCAAAATGAAGCTTAAGGTGTTTATTAAACATCTGACCTTATATTTGATGCATCTTTCAATTATAATTTTAACTTTTTGTTTTTTTTTCCTCTTTCTCTTTTTGTTTTCCTTTCTGTATTATAGTGGTATAATTTAAAATCATTGCCTTTATAAGCCCAAAAAAATTTATAGTTTTCTGTTAAATATATGTTTGTATTGTATATTTATTTATGTTTACAAAACTGGTAGATAATGCCTGCTTTAAGAATTGGTTTTCTAGAAAATTATTGCTTTCAGTTATATCCATGGGGATATAACATTAAATGCCTGCATTATTAACAAAGTTATCATATGACCCAAGACTTTGATTATAGGTTGTGGTAACCAGCCTTTCAAGTGGCCCCCCGTGATCTCTGCCTCCTGGTATTCACATTCTCATGTATTCCTTCTCACATTTTACCAGGCTTGGTGGATGTGATCATTAGCATATGACAGAATATAAATATAAGAAAATATTTTTATAATCTTGAAGATAGGAAAAGTTTTCAAAAGTTATAAGCAATACTCTGAAACAAAATAAAATATTTACTTATCTAAATATAAAAGCATTACCAAATACTATGGCAAAACAAGATTAATAAACATATTTTTCCATTTAAAGTTTAATCAATAACACCATAATTTGAAGAAAAATTTTAAAAATATATAAGAGAAATATAATATAGACAAATCTACAAAATTTTGAGGTAAAACATAAAAACAACAAATGAACTAAAAGAAAATGAATAATTTCTTGAAGTAATAGCAATAAAATTGTATCAACACATTAACATCAATGATCATTCAAAGTAAGGCAATAATAATATGTCATATTTGACCCATTTCAATAAAAATTAAAAATGAGTGATAGCAATTATCGAGTCAATTGGATGAGGGAAATGTTACATTATAAATAGAATAATTTTAAGGGTAATTTAGTAGGATATACCAAAATAACAAAGTGTATCTTCTCTTTAAAGCATTGATACTCTATTAACATAGTAACTTATACATATGAAAAAAAAGAGTGATATTTATTACATCAGAATTTATAAAAATAAAATTTTAGAAATAATGCAAATGTTCATTGAAAAAGGAATGCATAAAATATTTTACATGCATGTTTTTGAACTCCACATAGAATTAAAAACAGTAATACAGATCTATATGTAGTGACCAGAAATTATATCTAATATTGAAAAGTAGATTAAAGTAGATTATGTATATGATAACAGAAGTACAGGAAACTAAAGAAAAAATATACAAACTGAACATCATGAAAATTGCAAACTTTTGGCCAGGTTTGGTGGCTCACGCCTATAATAGCAGCACTTTGAGAGGCTGAGGTGGGTGGATCACTTGAGGCCAGGAGTTTAAGATCAGCCTGATAAACATGGTGAAATCTATCTCTACGAAAAATACAAAAAATTAGCCTGGTATTGTGGGGCAAGCCTATAATCCCAGCTCCTCAGGAGGCTGAGGCACCAGAATTACTTGAACTGGGATAGTGGAGGTTGCAATGAGCCGAGATTGGGCCACTGCACTCCAGCCTGGGTGACAGAACAAGACTCCATCTCAAAAATGAAAACTTTTGTTCATGAAAGGACACTATCAATGGAATAAAGAAAGCAGCAGCATACAGAATGAAAGAAAATATTTGCAAATTATATATCTAGTAAGAGATAAATATCCAGGATGTACAGACCATTCCTAAAACTCAACAACAGCAACAAAAACTCAATTCAAAAATGAGATTGAATAGACATTTTTCCAATGGAGATACACAAATGGCCAGTAAGCACAAGAGAAGATGCTCAATGTCATTAATCATTAGGGAATACAAAGCAAAACCACAATGAGATACTGTAATATCTCACAGTAATTAGAATGGCTACTACCAAAAGATTAAAAAAAAAAAAGAAAGAAAAGAAAGGAAAAAACCAATTAAGTGTTGGCCTAGATGTCGAAAAATTGGAACCCTTGTACATTGCTGATGGAAATGTAAAATATATACAGCTGCTATAGAAACAGTATGGTGGTTTCTAAAAAAAACAGAAAATTAAATTAGCATATGACCCAGCAATCCCACTTCTGGATTGGGGTATATTTCTTCCTTATTTTTAAATAAATTAAAAGCTGGGTCTCAAAGAGATAGTCATATATCCATGTTCATCAAAGTATTATAGAAAGATAGCCAAAACATGGAAGTAACCCAAGTGTTCATTGATACATGAATGGATAAACAAAATGGGATATAAACACCAATGGGACATTACTCAATTTTTAAAAAGGAGCAAAATTTTGACAAATTCTGCAACATGGATGAATCCTGATGATATTACGCCAAGTGAAATATGCCAGCCACACACACAAAAAAAATCAAATACTATATGAGGTACTTAGAGTAATCAAATTCATAGCCCCATTTATTATTGTATTAAGATTAGTCCTACACAATTACCTGGCAACATAGAAACTAACTTCCAGGTTGGAGAGAAAGAAAATAACTTCCTTTCCTACTCAAACAACTGCCCAGTCCCTAATTTCCCTAGCCATTTTTATGTCAACTACCAACTGTGTTTCATCTGTAATCTTTGAATAAACAAGATGCATGGGAGTCCTCCGAGCACTGTTACATTCATGAAGCCCATCCTAGTCTCCCAAGGAGGGGAAGTCACTCTGAAAGCATTACTGTTGGTCCTCAGTGGATGTGGGGGTCGGGGATAGCATTGAATTTATCTACAAAGTAAGTTCTGCACCTTGTTATAATGCTCATGCTTGTTCCTCTTCTACCTCATTTCAGTATAGTCTCAATAAAGCTTCTTTTTTATGGATTATGCTCCCCAGGATAATTTGGAATTTTCTGTAAATAAAGTAACTGAATTAAAAGGATATAAGCTAGGAGTGGGATATAAAATTTATCTGAGAATGAGTATATTATTCATTTGAATTGAGCCTTCAGAACCCATAAATCACAACAGCTGTGTGGCAGTCAGATCTACCAGTGTACATGACCTGCTAGAGCCAGGCAAAAAACAGTGCCGTGTACTATTTAAATAATACTGATAATATGTTAATATTTATGGAGAACTTGCTTTATATCTTGCACTGTTTTAGGTGCTGGGCTTTAGAATTAGAGAGAGCTACATTCTAAATTTACTCTATCATTTCTAGTTGTGTGACTTGGGGCAGATTTCTAACTTCACTGATCTTTTGCTTATTTCTAAAGTAGAGATATGGAAACACTTGCTTAGCAGAATTGTTGTGAGGATTAAACCTATCATGCATTTCAAGTGTTTAGCAGAGTACCTTACACAAAATAAACATTTGCTAGCATTTTAATTACTTCCCATAGACTGGCCTCGCTATGATTTTTGATATTCTAGTCTATGACTCAGAAAATCCAGCTATTTTGCTTCACTTTGGTCAAAGTATATGCTAATGAATTTTTGTTTTTTACACTCTCTTTAAAGCAGTTAGGTATAACTTCTATTTCTTCTTTCTTTCTTTCCATTCCTTGTATGTTTCTTAGTGGCATAATGACTGACAGCCAGGTGATGAAATTTCCATTTGAAAATGGAAAAAGCCATACTACTTACAAAGCGACAAATATTAAAAAAAAAAAAGGCTTTTGATTCTGTTATATCAGATGCAATATAATTACTTCTTACTATTGTGTTTTTGATTAACATTGTGGTTCCAGACTTTCGTTATATAATAATCTCATCCTCAAACCCTCCTTTTATTAAAAAGTAAATGCATATGTGTATATATAAATGTGGAGCATATATATACATATACACACACAATTTTTTTATTGATTTCCTAGTACCTGCACATTCAGACACAATCAGAGCAGAGCAAGAGAGATTACCTGTACCCCAAGGTCACTTCTGTCCCTGCCAGAGTGGGCACTGTAAAATGACAGACTAAGTGGCCACCTTCCTTGAGTGAAACAGATGGGGCTGCTTAGCCTGAAAAACATCACCTCCCTTTGTGCCTTGTAAGTTCGTTGTTAGAATGCAAAACTACTTTGTAGAGGAAGGTATCATATAAAGAGAGTTAAATAAAATGAGGGAAAAGGAATTTCCAGGACATAAATGCCTAAACATTGTGATACTTTCAATTTTAATATTTTAATATAAGTGAGTCTTTTAGGGTCAGAAAGTACATTTATGGCCTGAATAAGGACTGAGAAGTGATAAATGGTGAAGGAGAGAATGCCCTGGGAACACATACTGTCTGTTTAAAATTAGTGCCCCCTCATTGCTTTAATATGAGTTATAAAGAGGGTTTAGGGTGGGCTGGAGGTAGAGATTGGAGTGACCAACTGGAAATACATACAGTATTCATCGACATTTTCTTTTGTTTGAATGGAGATACTCTAGTTTGTGACCTTCATTGACCTCCTTATCACGATACTTTGGACTCTGGTCACTCAGTAAGGTCTGGAGCACTTGAGATGTTTACTTTTATAAATCCAAAAGCTAATTACATGGTGATGTGGCTAGCTGATTTAGAATGGATGGTGTCTGTTTTATATAATTTCTACCACCACTCAAGTAAAGCAAAGATGTGTCACTCGACCCATTTTACTCAGTTTATTTGATCTATTTATGAGAATGCAACTGGGATCCTGAAAGCATATCTCAGGTTGTTATTTTAGAAATTTTACAGTATAATAAGGCAACAGACTAGATACAAGTAGAATCATGTTCATAGTTGGTACTAAATGTATCTTTGTTTAAAAAATGAATGAATAAACAAATATCACTGCTGCTCAGTTCAATGGAATATTGTGTAGTATATTAGATGACATAATTCTATTTTTTCTTGATGTTCATTGTGTAATTTTAATAAAGACCAAACTTATATGAGACAGGATAGGCAGTTGCCCCATGATCTCTATTCTAAGGCTTTCAAGCAGTGCATCTACAAAAATCAAGAGCAAAAATAAGTTCTCTAAAATGATTCTTATAAATGACATTTTATCTCTAGACGTTTGTATTCTTGGAATTCGTAAATATCTTCTTTCTAATAGTAACTTTAAGTTCATTCAGCCTCTTATGTTAAAGGTCTTGATTACATGTCTTGATAAATATTGAGAAATATTGTAACAATGTAGTTTATAAAAATCATCAGCTAGAACAATATTGAAGTGATCATAACTTGTATGGGAAAATGAAAGCAAAAGGGAAATAATGTTCAGGTATTTGGTCATATTGGGTCCAGAGAGAGAAGAGACGCTGTTTTATCAGAGTAGTCAAGTTGTATTAGTCCATTCTGACACTGCTATAAAGATACTACCCCAAACTGGGTAATTTATAAAGAAAAGCGTTTTAATTGACCCACAGTTGTGCATGGTTGGAGATGCCTCAGGAAACTTACAGTCATGGGGAATGGGGAGTTAGGCACCTTTCTTCACAAGGTGGCAGGAGAGAGGAGAGCCAAGGAGGAACCTCAAAACACATAAAACCATCAGTTCTCGTAAGAACTCAGTCACTATCACTGGAACAGTATGGGGAAAATCGCCCCCATGATCCAATCACCTCCTTCCCTCGACTTGTTGAGTGAGATTACAGGTCCCTCCTTCGACATGTAGGGATTACAATTCAAGATGAGATTTCAGTGGAAACACAGAGCCAAACCGTATCACAGGCCTCATGAGTAATTTAGTAATACATAAAGCTATAGATTTAACCAAATTCATAATTGCACACAAATTGCGACAGATCAATGAGTGCTGACAGTTTTGTACCTGGAGCAATCCTAGAGTTACATTTATATGTATCTTGAATGTCAATTATAACTAATTAATTAATGAGAAAATGGTGGCATAAAGGCTGTGTATTCACTGTTGTTATAACCATGCATTATAAGAAATGAATATGTAGTGTTAAGAAAATGCTGACATAGCTCCAGGCAATGGAATTAAAATGGCATAAAAAGGACAGCATAGGAAAGCCCAATCTACCTTTCTGTCAGCTTTAACCTGTGTGCCCCTCCCCAGGCAAATGACAATGCTACAGATGACACCAGCCAGCAGCCTTGAGGGATATTTTCTGTGATGTATTGACAGCAGAGCAGCAGTGTTCTCTACATTTTTACTTCTACCTTTTGTATTAAATTGCACAACCTGAGGACAAGAATTCAGCTTTTTATCTGGATGTGTATTGGGGTTTGCTATGTGAAATGTCTTCATTATTCTCAAATAACCTTTCCCTTGAATATAGAAACTGTCACCCTCGACAAAACATAGCAGTCCAAAGAGATCAATATTCAGTCTCCTTTCCAGATGTTGTAAAGAAATAGTGAGTTCCCAGAATGCTTTAGACTAATTTCACAGTGAGATGTAAAAGGAATAAATTTTTTCTCACCCCAGCCAGCAATCTGTTCAAGCTCTGAAGCATAAGGCCAGGTATTTCTCACACAGTGGTTTTTGTCCTATTGACTATACGTATGTGCCATTTTTATTCAAGGCAATGACTGACTCCAACCAGCCAACCAATTTTCTCTATAGAACCTCGAAGCTGCTAATACCTGATGGTGAATTTAACACTACTGGCAGGGTGCTTGCATTTATACATTTTAAATATATCTGTAAAATAGGTGGCAATTTTAGCTTGGTGAAGGAATTTATCTTTTCTTCATCTGTACTAACTTAGCAACATACTAAACCACCTTCATGGGCAGAGGTGGTACGTCAATCCTGGTGTACAATTAGTCTGTGCCAGAAAGTCCCAGTGTTAGTGCTAACAAAGACCTCAGGATTCTTCCTGTTGACTTACTGAAACCTGGAGAGGTTATGTCACTCATAGTCTCTTACATGGCAGTACTAAATTTAATTGTAGACTAAGAATAATCTGTAATTATTCTTGATTTAATAACAGACTCAGTTCCAGAAACCAAAATCACCAGGTCAAATATTCTTT
This sequence comes from Plecturocebus donacophilus, assembly GCA_004027715.1. Classification (NCBI taxonomy): domain Eukaryota; kingdom Metazoa; phylum Chordata; class Mammalia; order Primates; family Pitheciidae; genus Plecturocebus; species Plecturocebus donacophilus. The sequence goes on along the minus strand of PVKP010001410.1, from coordinate 72,352 downwards.
CTATTATATACTCATTGCTAACCAAAATATCATCATCTAGTCTTTATTTTAAAGTAGGGAAGGGAAAGGAAGAGGAGAAACTACAGTTTTTAAAATATTTATGGTGAATACAATATTATGCTAAATATTATCACACATAGCTACTCTGATCCCCAGAATGCCCCTGCAAGTTATGCATGACTATCACTGATTTTTAAATTCTAGCAAAATATAATCAGAATGTTTAATTACTATTGCCGAATGCTCTACAGTTAACTAAACATCCATGAATCTACTTTGTACAAATCTGTTGCTAAAGTTCAACTGCAAAAAAAGAAAAAAAGAAAAAGAAAAAGAAAAAATAATTGTCCTGGTTCTCTTTCAGGGGCAGCAGTGCCCTCACTAAATACCAAAGATAAATACTGAAGTTGTGTTTTCTGCTGCTCTTATTAGTCTACCTCCTGCTTCCCTTGCCCGTATCAGTCAGGGGAACAAAAAGGAAATTTAGGTGAAATAGTTATGGAGAATGTGCTTTACCTCTCTGTCAGCTCTCCATGCTGTCACTGCAGAACCATGACTCTTCCATTTCAGTTCTCTCTCCTGTTTGTAATGGAGCTCACCTCTCCTCCTTGCTGATGCTATCCACTTGTTACAGGCTTTTCTAATTTGTATGGTTCTGTTGCAGAACCACACAGTTTCACTAGTTGCCACTGCTCATGCCTTATAATCTTTCCCTACCAAGTCACTGCTAATGTTATTCCTGCTTCCTGGTTCAAACCTTGCCGGAATTACACCTTGTCTTTATGGTTACCTTTGCTCCCATCACTCCTTCTGCCTCTGCTGATGTTGTCCATTTTAATAGTAGTTCCATCAGAGCTGCAGCAAGGCTCACAGAAGTGCAAGAGCATTCTTCCTGAGTCCTTTCATTAGGATTCCACAAAACCCTTCTTTTTCTCTTATGAATGCTCCAGGGTTACAAGTAATATATTAAGCTTAGTCCCTCACTTTTGAGTCAACCTTGCTGGCTACATTTTTAATATGTATGTCAACATGGCAGAGAACAGTAAATTGATACCATAAATTGTTTCAAAGGAACACTGTTTTATCTTGTTATTGTCAATCCATCTCTCAGTTCAATGTTGAGACCCTTCATCTCTTTTATTTCTCAGGATGAACGTTAAGGGCACAATTTCTGAATACTGGAAAGAGATGTGTGTACCAGGTTTCATTTGGGAGAGACTGTCCAGAGACTCACTCCACATTCCTGATATGATTCTTCAATAGTTTTCCTAAAAGACTCATTAAATGCTCATGCAAAGAAAACTCCTGCTATAACATCTGACTTCTCAGCATCTCTTTAGAATATATGTCAGTTGGAATTCCTTCTAGAAGTCTCACAGTACTCATTCTGGCCAAAATGAAATAGAACCTGTCTTAGTAGGCTGTTTTTTCTTGTTACATATTTTGCTAGAATTGTTCAACTCAACCAGTGACTACAGTGGTTAAGATAACACAGTGGTTTACCTCAGCAGCCACAATTACCCTGAGGAGTAAATTTGAAGACGTTGTTTAAATGAAGTTGTTAAGAAAATATTTCAATAATCAGAAGGGGCATGAGTCTCCAAAAAGCAGCTATTTAGGATAGATGTCATAATCTTCAGACTCGGAAAAGCATCATATGAAAAAATTTATAGAGATAATAGAGTCATGATAGAGATGATAGAGTTAATGATAGAGAAATAAAAATGAAGTGAGGGATTGCAGGAAACTAGGAAAACTAAAGAACCCTAGCATCTAGATTGCAATATGTATGAATTTCAATGAAGAGATAATATTGCTCCAGATATGGGGACAGTGGTAGTCAAAGGTTACCACTTTTATGAATGGTCACCAATATTAATGAAGACATAAGACAACAGGTTATTTTCAATTAAAAGATGAAAATAGTCCCAGGGTACATCAAATTCATTGATTATTTTTCCTCCTTATTCTTTGCTGTTTCTACCAGTAGTTGTATTTCTCGAGTAATTTTATGACTGGCTTATCTTTTGCTATTGCTGTTGACTAGATGACACTTGGCACCACCATATGGGCTCATTTACTTCCTGTTATTTTATTTTTTCCAGGTATCCAGCTTCAATCAGGGTCCAGTGTGTTCTAGATTATGAATATTTAATAATCATTCTCTGGCAATGGTTCTCCTACCATGCTGTAGAGAAGGCATGATCCCTGCCCATGTAGATGTATTATGAGTTCAACTACCCTGCTCCTTCCTCCTTAAATGAATCAGCATATATTCATGCACCTGTCTGTAATGCTTGTTGTTTCTCTCCTGTCTTCAAGCTGGTACAAACACAATGACCACAGATATGGCCTAACAAAGCAGGATTAAGTGTCAAAACATGCACTTTTTTACTTTTGTACGTTTCTCATCCTGTGGTGAGAATGCTTATCATATCTACCGCCTTCATACTCATCTCTTCTTCTGACAAACTTAGTTCAATTTTGTGACTTATTGGAATCCTAGTCTGAAAAACCAGCTGGTTGACTGCTTACATGTTAATAATTTAATGATATACTCAATCCCCTTGGGAAAACTCAAAGTCTTTTATAGTGAGCAAAAGAAGAGCTAATACCCTGGATCATTATGGAGTTAAAATCTAGGCCAGGCTATCATAATACAATGGTTGGAAATGAGTGAAGAAATCAGAAAGCTATCAGTTCAAATCTTGCTCTTCTGCCTTCTCAATGAATAATATGACTTGGCTTGTATGAGCTTCATTTTCCTGTTTATAAATACAGACATACCTGTGTATATGGCTGTTGTTAAGACTGAGTGAAAAAATGTATGTAAAGTTCTTAGCTCAGGCTCAGTACAAATGAGAACTCATTAAATCAAAGCTCTTATTATGATTAAGAATTTAACAGCATCCATTTTTCAGGTTTTAGTGTTTCTCCGAATATTTGCTCTGCTTTTGCAAATAACACCTTTGAATATTGGTTTCTGCTCATGGTTGGTGCAATCTAATATGATTGAGGCTTTCTCCCAACTGGGAGAGTACCAGGATTAGGAGTGACTGAGCTCCTGTCAACATATGAGAGAGAGAGAGAGAGAGAGAGAGACAGCCTTTGGGTTATTTTTCTTTGTGTGTGTGTGTGCGTGTGTGTGTGTGTGTGATTTTCCCCATGTTCTTTTTTTTTATTGTCTCCATTTTCTTCTAAGACCAAGAAAAACATGGATGGGTAGGATGAAAAGGACCAAGGAATAACTCATCCTGATTTATAGGCAAATCTCTTTATAGAGCTTCAGAAAGATGTTATAAGAATTATAGAGCTGTTATACAGCTTGCTAAACTACTCTGTTCTTCCTCTACGTCACACAGTTTTGGATTTAAGCCAAACTTCTCAGCCTTATATATGAGGATTACTTTACATTCTCTCTTAGGACCCTTTTAAAATTGGATGTGATATTGTGTGTGTTTCATCACAGATTCATATTTCTGAAAACTTGTCAGGATATAGTTCTAACATTTTACGATCAACAGATTGAAACAAAAGATTGTCACTGAGCAAAATCAATGATAGTGGATTAAGAACTTTGTAAGTTCCTCCATCACTGGAAGTAATTGTGTTCCAAACATAAAATCAAAGAAGACATCATCATTGTCTCAAATTATGATTTTCACAGGTTTTTTTCTTCAGTTCAATTTAGGCTGAAACATTTGAATTTATGATAAGCTAAATATCTTTGTGAAATTAACAGGCACTATCTAAGAAGATCTCACCAAAAGAAAAAAGAAAAGCACTTAAAACTTAGCATATGGCTTGAGATCCAGGAGGAAGAAAATCATTACCAGGGCACATAGAAAATATCAATTAAATTAAGGTTACCACCTGCCTGTTGTCAATCAGGATATTTCACAATAAAAGGTCTGTGTCCAATATCTTGATTGACTTTATTTCTATACCAATCTTTTCCCTTGAGGTCTGAAACTTTAACTTTCACTATATCATTCAGCTTATCTTTATACTCACAGCCATGCCTATCTTCAAAGAAACTTACAATTTCTTTTTAGGATTGTTATAAAAAAATTTTTTTTTTTTGAGGCAGTTTTGCTCTTATCACCTGGGATAGAGTAGAATGATGAGGTCTCAGGTTACTGCAACCTTTATCTTTCAGGTCCAAGCAATTCTCCTGTCTCAGTCTCTCGAGTAGCTTGGATTACAGGCACCCACCACCACGCCCAGCTAATTTATTTTATTTTTTTAGTAGAGATGGGGTTTCACCATATTGACCAGCTGGTCTCAAACTCCTGACCTCAGATGATCTGCCTGCCTTGACCTCCCAAAGTGCTGGGATTACAGGCATGAGTCACCACACCTGGCCAGGATGGTTATAATGAAATTCTAATAGGACACCTACTTATAGTCTAATATGATACCTACTTATAGTCTTGTTCTCTTTCCATCTATCTACTGCATTTTTTTACAGAACAGTTTTTCTAAATTGTATATGTGATCACGCTATTCTTCTAAATCATTTTACTGATCCCAAATTTTCTTCATGAAAAACTTCTAAACCCTTTGACATATCGTTAGTACAAGGCCTCCACTGGTTTTCTCCATATGGTGCCCCTTCTCCCACATGTACTTGTAACCTTGACATTTCAGATCATCTGCAATTTATTATCACCAGCATGCAATTTCTTTTGCTATTTTTGCTGAAAAGAATGTCACTCTTCTTTCTTCTCAAGTCTCTACTAATCCCATAGGTCACTAGGCCGTATGAGAGCAATGATAGTATGGGTTGAGCTTCCTATTTTATTTCCAGCACTCATTAGAATGACTACTAAGTAGTTGGTAGTCAATAAATAAATTTTCTGAACAAATGACAGATTACCCTATTGAACAATAACATCTTCCAGAAAATTATCTTTAGATTCTGGGCCTTACGCTTAGTATTTTGATAACAGATAATGAATGTTTGTACTCACTGGTTGTAACTTCGTCTTGATTACATACCACCACTCTCATGATTAAGAGCTCCTTCAAGATTGGCTACATTTATTTCTGTAACCCAAGTTTTAGCACGTGATTTGTTTTTGGTCCAAATATTCTCATTCCTTGTTCTGTACTTCATGTTTTTAGTTCTATCAAAGTGCAGAAGAGACAAAAGAATTGGAAGAGCTCTTACCGCACCTGGCAAAGTAAAATTTGTAGATGAGAAGAATTGAAGAAATGGCTCAGAAATAAAGAAGTCAACTTATTCAGCCTGAGGCAGAAGTCAAAGTCAGGAAATGAGTTCAGACAACTCTAATTAAAAAAAAATGGACAAAAATGAATGGATAGTCACCTCACAAGCCCATTTATTCTTTCTGTGGTCACCTACTGAGCTCTTATCACATGTTAGGCATTATTCTGCTGCTGGGACAAAGCAGTGATAAGCAGATAAAAATGTCTGCTGTGTCGGAGCTGACATTCTCGTTGGAGAGACTCAAGGTAAAAAAATAAATAAGTCAAAAATGTAGAGTACCAGATGGTGAAGATTGCTATTGGGAAAAAAAATACAATAAAATAAACCAAGGCAGAGGGAAATTTATTACCAGAGAAAGAAGGTACTTTTACATTTTTTAAAAAAAATTTAAATGTTGTCAGGGAAGTTCTTTCTGAAGTGACCCTTGGCTGAAGAACTTAAGAAAACGCATATGATTCACAGTGATAGTCTGTGCTCTAGTAACGAATTAACTCTGAAATATCAGTGGGATAATGCAACCAAAGATGATTTCTTGCATCTGTTGCATGTTCAGTAAGGGTTGGTGAGGTGTTCTGCTCCCCACAGTCAGTGAGGCACCAAAGCAAGTGGCAGCTGCACCTTATTTGGACTGCACAGGAGCATATGGTCCTAGATGTCTCTGTGCTGTGGGAGAGAAACTGGAGAGTTACACATCAGTTTTTATTGTATATGCTTCAGTCTCAAAGTCATACATATTCCTTCTGCTCACAGCCTAGTAATCAGAACTAATCCCATGACTCAATCCTACACAAAGGGACAATCAAAGAAAACTTGCTGTATTAGCTTCCTTCCTCTGGCTGCTTTAACAAATTACCACAAACTTAGAGGCTTAAAGCAAGACAAATTCATCATACTACAGTTCAAAAGATCAGACATTCTAAAATGGGTGTTGGCCGCTGTGCTTTTTCCAGAGGCCCTCAGGAACAATTTATTGTATTAGCCTTTTCTAGTTTCTAAAACTGTCTTTATTCCTTGGCTTATGGCTCCATTTGACATTATCTCTTCTCCCTCTCCTTTCGTCACTGCATTACCTTTTCTCCAACTTTGAGCCTTTTGCCTTTCTCTTACTAGGATGCTTGTGATTGTATTGGGCACTCTTGGATGATTTTAGATAGTCTCCCCATCTCAAGATTTTTAATAATTCTGCAAAGTCTCTTGTTATGCAAGGCAACACAGACACATGTTCTGACATGTTCTAGAGAGTAGAATGTGGACAGTTTTGGAGGGAGTACATTTTCCTCTCCACCACACTTGATGTGATACAACAAAATGATCATTACTTCTGTAATAAACCCAGTATTCTAGATCTGGGTCAAAAACAACATAGTTAATGGAGCAACAGATTCAAAAATCTCCGTGTTGAGAATACATTGAGGGATCACCAAGGACATGAGTTTGGATAAGTGGGACAAGAGGGAGAATAGCAGGAGACAAGATCTGAAAGGTAAAGGAGGAGTGGGTGGAAGGAGGACATGATGAGCCTCCCCTGTAGGCCTTTAAGTGGGCTAGGAAGCCATTAGAAAGTATTTACCAAAGGAGGAAAATGATTTTAGAATGGACTGCAGAGTTAAAGTAAAAAACGGGAAAGAACACTCCAAAGTGAGTCAAAACAGAACATTCAAAGTGGCAACAGCAGCTGAGAGTGAGGTCCAGTCCAACTAACAGTATTGACTGCGCTAGCTGATTTCTATTAAAATTCTGGTTTATCTTTCAACAGCCCTGAAGATTCTGGCAGCAAGAAAATTGTGTATAGAATAATTGAGACAATTTGCCCATCCATCTACATGGTAAAATATTAGGTCACAACTCTTCCCAAACTTCTTGTCATAGTAATTATATATGCATAGTGATTTAGAACAGAATAAGTTTATTTAATGTTCTAGGTATATACTTAGTCTAGAAGGTAGGTGAAGAAAGGTTAACACAACACTCTCAAGAGAAGGAATTTGCCTGTGATTTTTAATTCACTAGACTCTAATTAATTAGAGACAACAGAAAGATTTTCTCCCCTTCGAGTTGATATTTAACCAACAGAGAACGTAAGGGGGTTGGGGTATAAATAGCTTCACTAAAAGAGCCAGCTTTTATCGGGTGATACTATTAGTGAGCACAAAATAGCTGCAGATGATTATGATGCTAAACAGTAAATGTAAGAGGAGTAATCTTATCCTCAAATTTATAGATGAGGAAACTGAGTTCAGAGATTAAGAACTGCTTATATTAAGCATCAATCACAGTGACTAAGTTGTAAATCCAGAGTTCCAAACAGGTAGGCTGACCCCAGCATCAGCCTTCTCACCACTGCATGTCTTCCATGATCGGAAGTCTGCCCCTATCTCAATCAAATATACACGAGTATTTTCAGAATATTCAATCAATTATCATATTCATTAAATTAATCAACAACGAAATTGTTGTTTTTGAATTATCAAAGATATCTGATGTTCATATGTAATTCAGAGCCTTATAGAAAAGAACTCATTCAATAAATAACATATAATGGCTGGTGGTGTAGATATCTAACACTGTAAAGTAACTCACGTTTTATAAAGCTCTCTGGTACACCACAATTGAAACAAAACTGTTTTCAAATTAAAACTCGTTGTAACTTTTTATCCATAATTTTGTCTAAACTCTTTTTGAAGATATTTTTCTTTCTAGGCACTTTAACCTCTTGGGAGTAGCAAACATCTTAATTTTGCTTTTTACTGTATAAAATTTGTGATTTATTTGACCTAATTTAGAAATCATTCTGGTATCTTGGGATTTTTATGATCAAGCTTATGCTATATCTCTTTTTCTCTCTTTCTTAATTTTATCCAATTAATCATATCCCCTTGGACTTCCTGTTTTCAGAATTCAGACTGCAATGTTTCTTTGATCAAGTGTTGGCGTTAATGTGCATACGTGGGGGTATATATATAAACCTGTCAAAACCCTTTAAAATACTTAGACCCTCTCCCCCAGTTACTCATGTACACATCATGCCTACCCATTAACATGGCAAAAAATATTTGAGTAAAACATATGTCAGTGGATATGGTATTGAACCTAACAGTAGATTTTATTTCTTGCTCTCTGTCCAAATATTGGGGAAATAATTTAGTAAGAAACTCCAGAAAAATAATATAAGATTTTTCCAAGGATATAAAAAATCCTTTGTGTGTGCATGTGTGTGTTATTTCAGACCATTTTAAGTGTATAAATTGAAGATTTAGAAAACAAAACATTTACTTTACATTTATGAGACAATAGGAAGTCTGATGAGAAAAAAAGTGTATATTATACTGTTAAGAATCAGATAAATGTTTTCACAAATTTTTTTATTATACTTTAAGTGCTGGGGTACATGTGTAGATATTGCAGAATTGTTACATAGGTATACACGTGTCATGGTGTTTAGCTGCCTCCATCCCCCCTGTATTTCTCCCAGTGTTATCCTTCCCCAATCTCCCTACTCCTTGCTATCCCTCCTTTAGCCCTCCACCCCTCAACAGACCCCAGTGTATGATGTTCCCCTCCCTATGTCCATGTGTTTTCATTGTTCAACACCCGCCTATGAGTAAGAACATGAGGTGTTTGATTTTCTGTTCTTGTGACAGTTTGCTGAGAATGTTGGTTTCCAGATTCATCCATGTCCGTGCAAAGGAAATGAACTCATCTATTCTTATGGCTGCATAGTATTCCATGGTGTATTTGTGCTATATTTCTTTATCCAGTCTATCACTGATGGGAATTTGGGTTGTTTCCAGGTCTTTGCTATTGTAAACAGTGCTGTGATGAACATATGTTTGCATGTGTCTTTGTAATAGATTGGTTTATAATCATTTGGATATATACCCAGTAATGGGATTGCTGGGTCAAATGGTATTTCTAGTTCTAGATCCTTGAGGAATTGCCACACTGTCTTCTACAATGATTGAACTAATTTACACTCCCACCAACAGTGTAAAAGTGTTCTTATTTCTCCACATCCTCTCCAGCATCTGTTGTCTCCAGATATTTTGATGATCACCATTCTAACTGGCATGAGATGGTATCTCAATGCGGTTTGGATTTGCGTTTCTCTAATGACCAGTGATGATGAGCATTTTTTTCTTGTTTGTTGGGTGTATAAAGTCTTCTTTTGAAAAGTGTCTGTTCATATACTTGGCCCACTTTTTGATGGGGTTGTTTGTTTTTTCTTGTATATTTGTTTTAGTTCTTTTTAGATTCTAGATATTAGCCCTTTGTCAGATGAGTAGCTTGCAAAAAATTTTTCCCGTTCTGTCGGTTGCCAGTCCACTCTAATGCTTGTTTCTTTTGCGGTACAGAAGCTCTTAAGTTTAATTAGATCCCATTTGCCTATTTTGGCTTTTGTTGCCATTCCTTTTGGTGTTTTAGTCATTGAAGTCCTTGCCTATGCCTGTGCCTATGTTCTGAATGATATTGCCTAGGTTTTTTGTAGGGTTTTTTTTTTTTATTGCATTTTAGGTTTGGGGGTACATGTGAATAACATGCAAGATTGTTGCATAGGTACACACATGGCAGTGTGATTTGCTGCCTTCCTCCCCATCACCTATATCTGGCATTTCTCCCCATGCTATCTCTCCTCAACTCCCCACCCCCTGCTGTCCCTCCCCTATTTCTTCCCGACATACCCTGATGTGTGATGCTCCCCTCCCTGTGTCCATGTGTTCTTATTGTTCAACACCCACCTATGAGTGAGAACATTCAGTGTTTGATTTTATGTTCTTGCTTCAGTTTGCTGAGAATTATGGTTTCCAGGTTCATCCATGTCCCTACAAAGGACACGAACTCATTGTTCTTTATGGCTGCATAGTATTCCATGGTGTATATGTGCCACATTTTTCCTGTCCAGTCTATCATTGATGGGCATTTGGGTTGGTTTCAGGTCTTTGCTATTGTAAACAGTGCTGTAATGAACATTTGTATGCATGTGTCCTTATAGTAGAACGAATTATAATCCTTTGGATATATACCCAGTAATGGGATTGCTGGGTCAAATGGAATTTCTATTTCTAGGTCCTTGAGGAATCACCGTACTGTCTTCTACAATGGTTGAACTAATTTTACACTCCCACCAACAGTGTAAAAGTGTTCCTATTTCTCCACATCCTCTCTAGCATCTGTTGTCTCCAGGTTTTTTAATGATCGCCATTCGAACTGGCATGAGATGGTATCTCAATGTAGTTTTGATTTGCATTTCTCTAATGACCAGTGATGATGAGCATTTTTTCGTATGTTTGTTGGCCTCATGTATGTCTTCTTTTGAAAAGTGTCTGTTCATGTCCTTCACCCACTTTTGAATGGGCTTATTTGTTTTTTTCTTGTAAATCTGTTTTAGTTCTTTGTAGATTCTGGATATTAGCTGTTTGTCAGATGGGTAGATTGCAAAAATTTTTTCCCATTCTGTTGGTTGCAGGTTCACTCTAATGACTGTTTCTTTTGCTGTGCAGAAGCTGTGGAGTTTGATTAGGTCCTATTTGTCTATTTTGACTTTTTTTGCCAATGCTTTTGGTGTTTTGGTCATGAAGTCCTTGCCTACAGCTATGTCTAGAATGGTTTTGCCTAGGTTTTCTTCTAGGGTTTTTATGGTGTTAGGTCTTATGTTTAAGTCTTTAATCCATCTGAAGTTAATTTTAGTGTAAGGTGTCAGGAAAGGGTCCAGTTTCTGCTTTCTGCACATGGCAAACCAGTTTTCCCAACAGCATTTATTAAACAGGCAATCCTTTCCCCATTGCTTGTTTTTGTGAGGTTTGTCAAAGATCAGATGGTTGTAGATGTGTGGTGTTACCTCTGAGGCCTCTGTTCTGTTCCATTGGTCTACGTCTCTATTTTGGTACCAGTACCATGCTGTTTTGATTACTGTAGCCTTGTAGTATAGTTTGAAGTCCAGTAATGTGATGCCTCCCACTTTGTTCTTTTTGCTTAGAATTGACTTGGCTATGCGGGCTCTCTTTTGGCTCCATATGAAGTTTAAGGTGATTTTTCCCAGTTCTGTGAAGAAGGTCATTGGTAGCTTGATGGGGATAGCATTGAATCTGTAAATTACTTTGGGCAGTATGGCCATTTTCACGATATTGATTCTTTCTAACCATGAACATGGAATGTTTCTCCATCTATTTGTGTCCTCTTTTATTTCGTTGGGCAGTGGTTTGTAGTTCTCCTTGAAGAGGTCCTTTACATTCCTTGTTAGTTGTATTCCTAGGTATTTTATTCTCCTTGCAGCAATTGTGAATGGCAGTTGTTTCTTGATTTGGCTCTCTTTAAGTCTGTTATTGGTGTATAGGAATGCTTGTGATTTTTGCACATTGATTTTGTATCCTGAGACTTTGCTGAAGTTGCTTATCAGTTTCAGGAGATTTTGGGCTGAGATGATGGGGTCTTGTAAATATACAATCATGTCGTCTGCAAATAGAGACTATTTGACTTCCTCCTTTCCTATTTGAATAGCCTTTATTTCTTTTTCTTGCCTGATTGCTCTGGCTAGAAGTTCCAATATTATATTGAATAGGAGTGGTGAGAAAGTGCAACCTTGTCTAGTGCCAGATTTCAAAGGGAATGCTTCCAGTTTTTGCCCATTCAGTATGATATTGGCTGTTGGTTTGTCGTAAATAGCTTTTGTTATTTTGAGGTACGTTCCACCAATACCTAGTTTATTGAGGGTTTTTAGCATAAAGGGCTGTTGAATTTTGTCGAAGGCCTTCTCTACATCTGTTGAGATAATCATGTGGTTTTTCTCTTTGTTTCTGTTTATGTGGTGAATTACGTTTATAGACTTGCATATGTTTAACCAGCCCTGCATCCCTGGGATGAATCCTACTTGGTCATGGTGGATAAGCTTTTCGATGTGCTGTTGCAATCAGTTTGCCAGTATTTTATTGAAGATTTTTGCGTCTATGTTCATCATGGATATTGGCCTGAAGTTTTCTTTTCTTGCTGAGTCTCTGCCAGGTTTTGGTATCAGGATGATGTTGGTCTTATAAAATGATTTGGGAAGGATTCCCTCCTTTTGGATTGTTTTGAATAATTTCAGAAGGAATGGTACCAGCTCCTCTTTGTGTGTCTGGTATAATTTGGCTGTGAACCCATCTGAACCTGGGCTTTTTTTGGGTGGTAGGCTCGTAATTGCTGCCTCAATTTCATATCTTCTTATTGGTCTATTCAAGTTTTTTACTTCTTCCTGGTTTAGGCTTGGGAGGACGCAAGTGTCCAGGAATTTATCCATTTCTTCTAGTTTTACTAGTTTATGTGCATAGAGTTGTTTGTTTGTAATAATCTCTGATGATGGTTTGTATTTCTGTGGGATCTGTGGTGATATCCCCTTTGTTATTTTTTATTGCATCTATTTGATTATTAGCTCTTTGTTATTAATCTGGCTAATGGTCTGTCTATTTTGTTGATCTTTTCAAAAAACCAGGTCCTGGATTTATTGATTTTTTGAAGGGTTTTTTGTGTCTCTGTCTCCTTCAGTTATGCTCTGATCTTAATTATTTCTTGTCTTCTGCTAGGTTTTGAGTTTTTTTTGATCTTGCTCCTCTATCTCTTTCAATTTTGATGATAGGGTGTTGATTTTAGATTTTTGCTTTCTTCCCATGTGGGCATTTATTGCTATATATTTTCCTCTAGACACTGCCTTAAATGTGTCCCAGAGATTCTGGTACGTTGTGTCTTTGTTCTCGTTGGTTTTGAAGAACATCTTCATTTCTGCCTTCATTTAATCATTTATCCAGTCAACATTCAAGAGCTAGTTGTTCAATTTCCATGAAGCTTTGTGGTTGTGAGTTAGTTTCTGAATTCTGAGTTCTAACTTGATTGCACTGTGGTCTGAGAGACTGTTTGTTATGATTTCCATTCTTTTGCATTTGCTGAGGAGTGATTTACTTCCAATTATGTGGTCAATTTTAGAGTAGGTGTGATGTGGTGTTAAGACGAATGTATATTCTGTGGATTTGGGGTGGAGAGTTGTGTAAATGTCTATTAGGCTTGCTTGGTCCAGGTCTGAATTCAAGTCCTTGATATCCTTGTTAATTTTCTGTCTCATTGGTCTGTCTCATATTGACAATGGGGTGTTAAAGTCTCCCACTGTTATTGTGTGGGAGTCTAAGTCTCTTTGTAAGTCATTAAGAACTTGCTTTATGTATCTGGGTGCTCCTGTATTGGGTGCATATATATTTAGGATAGTTAGCTCTTCTTGTTGCATTGATCCTTTTACCATTATTTAATGCCCTTCTTTGTCTCGTGTGATCTTTGTTAATTTAAAGTGTGTTTTATCAGAGACTGGAATTGTAACCCCTGCATTTTTTTGCTCTCAATTTTCTTGGTAAATCTTCTTCCATCCCTTTATTTTGACTCTATGTGTGTCTTTGCACATGAGATAGGTCTCCTGAATACAGTACACCAATGGGTCTTGACTTTTTATCCAATTTGCCAGTCTGTGTCTTTTGATTGGGGCGTTTAGCCCATTTACATTTAGGGTTAATATTGTTACGTGTGAATTTGATCCTGCCATTTTGATGTTAGCTGGCTGTTTTGTCCATTAGTTGATGCAGTTTCTTCATTGTGTCAATGCTCTTTACCATTTGGTATGTTTTTGGAGTGGCTGGTACTGATTGTTTCTTTCTATGTTTAGCGCCTCTTTCAGGAGCTCTTGTAAAGCCGGCTTGGTGGTAATGAAATCTCTGAGTACTTGCTTATTCATAAAGGATTTTATTTTTCCTTCACTTATGAAGCTTAGTTTGGCCGGATATGAAATTCTGAGTTGAAAGTTCTTTTCTTTAAGGATGTTGAATATTGGCCCCCACTCTCTTCTGGCTTGTAGGGTTTCTGCTGAGAGATCTGCTGTGAGTCTCATGGGCTTCCCTTTGTGGATAACCCGACCTTTCTCTCTGGCTGCCCTTAGTATTTTCTCCTTCATTTCAACCCTGGTGAATCTGATGATTATGTGCCTTGGGGTTGCTCTTCTTGAGGAATATCTTTGTGGTGTTCTCTGTCTTTCCTGGACTTGAATATTGGCCTGCCTTGCTAGGTTGGGGAAGTTTTCCTGGATAATATCCTGAAGAGTGTTTTCCAGCTTGGATTCATTCTCTCCGTCACATTCAGGTACACCTATCAAACGTAGATTAGGTCTTTTCACATAGCCCCATTTTTCTTGAAGACTTTGTTCATTCCTTGTTACCCCTTTTTCTCTAATTTTGCCTTCTCATCCTATTTCATTGAGTTGATCTTCGACCTCTGATATCCTTTCTTCTGCTTGGTCAATTTGGCTGTTGAAACTTGTGCATGCTTCGTGAAGTTCTTGTGTTATGTTTTTCAGCTTCATCAATTCACTTATATTCCTCTCTAAGTTGTTATTCTCGTTAGCATTTTGTCAAATCTTTTTTCCAGGTTCTTGATTTCTTTGCATTGTGTTAGAACATGTTCTTTTAGCTCAGAGAAGTTTCTTATTACCCACCTTCTGAGGCCTGATTCTGTCAATTCATCACACTCATTCTCCATCCAGCCTTGTTCTCTTGTTGGTGAGGAGTTGTGATCCCTTGTAGGAGGAGAGGCATTCTGGTTTCAGGTGCTTTCATCCTTTTTGTCCTGGTTTCTTCCCATCTTTGTGGATTTATCCACCTGTCGTCTTTGTAGTTGTTGACTTTCAGATTGGGTCTCTAAGTGGACGTCCAGCTTGTTCATGAAGTTATTTCTTTCTGTTTATTAGTTTTCCTTCTAACTTTCAGGTCCCTCTGCTGTAGGACTGCTGAGGTCCACTCCAGGCCCTGCTTGCCTGGGGATCACCTGCAGCTGCTGCAGAACAGTAAAGGTTGCTGCCAGTTTCTTCTTCTGCTATCTTTATCCCAGAAGGATACCCACCAGATGTCATTCTGAGCTATCCTTTATTAGATGACTCTTTGGATATATGGGGGTCAGGGAGCTGCTTGAGGAGACAGTCTGTCCTTTATAGGAGCTCACGTGCTGAGCTGTGGGCTCTGTTGTTCATTCAGAGCTGCTGGGCAGGTACGTTTAAGTCTGCTGTAGCAGAACTCATAAACCCCCCCTTTTTTTTCCCCAGGTGTTCTGTCCTGGGGAATTAGGGCTTTATTTATGAGTTTCTGTTGTGCTGCTGCCTTTTTTCAGGCCTGCCCTGCCCAGCGAGGAGGGAGCCTAGTCACTGTCTGCCTGCAGAGGCTTTGCTGAGCAGCTGTGGGCTCCGCCCAGCTGCCTTGTGAACTTCCCTGCAGTCCTGTTTATACAGGTATAGTTAGAGCTGCCTTGGCAATGGCAGCACACCTCTATAATGGTGGACTCTCTCTGTAATGGTGGACTGCTTCAGCAATGGCAGACTACCTTGGTAATGGCAGACGCCCCTCCCCCACAGAGCTGGACCATCCCGGGTTCAGCTGTGCTTGCTGTGAAACTCTCAATCTAGAGCATTTCAGATTGCGGTTTTTTTGTGGGGGTGGGACCAGCCGAGCCTGATCACCTGGCTCCCTGCCTCAGAACCCTTTTTTCTTTTGAGTTGAATGGTCGGCTGTCTTCTAGGTGTTTCAGTTGCCTGTTGAAAAGGTGCTGGGATCTGTGTGATTTCCCATGCAGGGACCCACTGTGCCAGCTGAAACAGCTGCGCTGAGATTTGTGGTGCTTTTTTGCCCAGGAATCTCCTGGCCTGGCTCTCTGTTTCAGTCCCTCCCTTTTTTTTTTGTCAGTTGCATAGGTGACTCTGTATCCCAGGAGCTCCAATCACCAGTGAAAACAGTTCCCAGACCCATGTATTTTATGTGGAAAACTGCCGCGCTGGCCAAAAGAGCCTCGCTGGCCAAAACAGCTGTGCTGGTGACCCATGGGGCTCCTCTGCCTGGGAATCTCCTGGTGTGTGGGCAATAAAAATCCGTCTGGAAATGCGACGTCCACTCACCCTCTGCACTTTCGCTGGAAGCTGCAATCCTGAGCTGCTCCTAATTGGCCATCTTGGATCCATCTCCTCTTGTAGGGTTTTTATGGTGCTAGGTCTTCTTATGTACAAATCTTTAATCCATCTGGAGTTAGTTTTTGTAATACATGTAAAGAAGGGGTCCAGTTTCTGCTTTCTGCACATGGCTAGCCAGTTTTCCCAACACCATTTATTAAACAGGAAATCATTTCCCCATTGCTGTTTTTTTCTGGTTTGTCAAAGATCAGATGGTTCTAGATGTGTGGCATTACTTATGAGGCCTCTGTTCTGTTCCATTGGTCTATATCTATGTGTTGGTACCAGTAGCATGCTGCTTTGATCACTGTGCCCTTGTATAGTTTGAAGTCAAGTAGTGTGATGCCTCCAGCTTTATTCTTTTTGCTTAGGGTTGTCTTGACTGTGTGGGCACTTTTTTGCTTCCATATGAAGTTTAAAGTGGTTTTTTCCAGTTGTGTGAAGAAGGTCAATGGTAGCTTGATGGGGATAGCATGGAATCTATGGATTACTTTCGGCAGTATGGCCATTTTCACAATATTGATTCTTCCTAACCATGAGCATGAAATGTTTTTCCATCTGTTTGTGTCGTTTCTTATTTCCTCAAGCAGTGGTTTGTAGTTCTCCTTGAAGAGATCCTTCACATCTCTTGTTAGTTGAATTCCTAGATATTTTATTCTCTTTGTGGCAATTGTAATGGGAGTTCACTCATGATTTGGCTGTTTGTCTGTTATTGGTGTATGGGAATGACTGTGATTTTTGCACATTGATTTTGTATCCTGAGACTTTGCTGAAACTGTTTTCATCTTAAGGAGATTTTGGCTGAGATAGTGGAGTCTTCTGAATATACAATCACATCATCTGCAAATAGAGACAGTTTGACTTCCTCTTTTTCTAGTTGAATACCTTTTATTTCTTTTTCTTGCCTGATTGCTCTGGCTAAAACTTCCAATATTATGTTGAATAGGAATGGTGAGATAGGGCACCCTTGTCTAGTGTCAGATTTCAAAATGAATGCTTCCAGTTTTTGCCCATACAGCATGATATTGGCTCTGGGTTCGTTATAAATAGCTTTCATTTTTTTGAGATACATTTCATCGATACCTAATTTATTGAGAGTTCTTAGCATAAAGGGCTGTTGAATTTTGTTGAAGGCCTTCTCTGCATTTATTGAGATAATCATGTAGTTTTTGTTATTGTTTCTGTTTATTTGATGGATTACATTTATTGGTTTGTGTATGTTGAACCAGTCTTGCAACCCTGGGATGAAGCCTACTTGATCCTGATGGATAAACTTTTTGATATGCTGTTGCATTTGGTTTGCCAGTATTTTATTGAAGATTTTTGCATCAATGCTCACCATGGATATTGGTCTGAAATTTTCTTTTTTAGTTGTGTCTCTGCCAGGTTGTGGTATCCAGATGATGTTGGTCTCATTAAATGAGTTAAGGAGAATTCCCTCTTTTTGTGTTGTTTTTAATAGTTTCAGAATGATTGATACCAGCTCCTCTTTCCATATCTGGTAGAATTCGGCTGTGAGCCTGTTTGGACCTGGACTTTTTTTGGTTGGTAGGCTATTAATTGCTGCCTCAACTTCAGACATTGTTATTGGGATTCAGCTTCTTCCTGGTTTAGTCTTGGGAGGGTGTAAGTGTCTAGGAATTTATCCATTTCTTCTAGATTGATTGGTTTATGTGCATAGAGTATTTTGTAGTAATCTCTTATAGTAGTTTATATTTCTGTGGAATCCATGGTGATACCACCTTTATCATTTATTATTGCATCTATTTGATTCTTTTCTCTTTTCTTTTTTGTTAATCTGGCTAGTGTTCTGTTTTGGTGATCTTTTCATTAAAACCAGCTCCTGGATTTATTGATTTTTTGAAAGGTTTTTTGTTTCTCTGTCTCCTTCAGATCTGATCTGATGTTAGTTATTTTTTCTTTTCTGCTAGCTTTTGAATTTGTTTGATCTTGCCTCTCTAGCTTTTTTTAATTGCGACTGTAGGGTGTCAATTTTAGAACTTTCCTCACTTCTCATATTGGCATTTAGTACTATAAATATCCATCTAGACACTGCATTAAAGTGTCCCAGAGATTCTGGTACGTTGTGTCTTTGTTCTCATTGGTTTCAAAGAACATCTTCATTTCTGCCTTCATTTTATTATTTATCCAGTAGTCACTCTGCAGCAGGTTGTTCAGTTTCTGTGTAGTTGTGCAGTTTTCAGTGAGTTTCTTAACCTTGAGTTCTAATTTGATTGCACTATGGTCTGAGAGACTGGTTATAATGATTTCTGTTCTTTTGCATTTGCTGAGGAGTGATTTACTTCCAATTACGTGGTCAATTTTAGAGTAAGTGTGAGGTGGTGCTTAGAAGAATGTGTATTCTGTGAATTTGGCATGGAGAATTCTGTAGATATGTATTAGGTCCACTCAGTCCAGATCTGCATTCAAGTCCTGGATATCCTTATTAATTTTCTCTTGTTGATCTGTCTAATAATGACAGTGGAGTGTGAAAGTCTCCCACTATTATTGTGTGGGAGTCTAAGTCTCTTTGTAGGTCGTTAAGAACTTGCTTTATGTATCTGGCTGTTCCTGTATTGGTTGCATATATATTTAGAGTTAGCTCTTCTTGTGGCATTGATCCTTTTACCATTATGTAATGCCCTTCTTTGTCTCTTGTGATCTTTATTAATTTAAAGTGCATTTTGTCAGAGACTGGAATTGTAACCCCTGCATTTTTTTGCTCTCCATTTGCTTGGTAAATCTTCTTCCGTTCCTTTATTTTGACTCTATGTGTGTCTTTGCACATGAGATCAAGTCTCCTGAATACAGTACACCAATGGGTCTTGACTTTTTATCCAGTTTGCCAGTCTGTGTCTTTTAATTGGGGCATTTAACACATTTACATTTAAAGTTAATATTGTTATATGTGAATTTGATCCTGCCGTTGTTATACTAGCTGATTGTTTTGCCTATTAGTTGGTGCAGTTTCTTCATTGTATCATTGGTCTTTACCATTTGGTACATTTTTGCAGTGGCTGGTACTGGATGTTCCTTTCCTTGTTTAGTGCTTCCTTCAGGAGCTCTTGCAAGGCAGGCCTGGTGATGATGAAATCTCTCAGCAATTGCTTGTCTGTAAAGGATTTTATTTCTCTTTCACTTATGAAGCTTAGTCTGGCTGGGTATGAAATTCTGGTTTGAAAGTTCTTTTCTTTAAGGATGTTGAATATTGGCCCCCACTCTCTTCTGGCTTCTAGGGTTTCTGCTGAGAGATCTGCTGTGAATCTGATGGGCTTCCCTTTGTGAATAAGTGACCTTTCTCTCTGGCTGCCCTTAGCATTTTTTTCATTTCAACCCTAGTGATTCTGACGATTATGTGCCTTGGGGTTGTTCTTCTTGAGGAATATCTTTTGATGTTCTCTGTATTTCCTGGGTTTGAATGTTGGCCTGTCTTGCTGGGTTGGGAAAGATCTCCTGAAGAGTGTTTTCCAGCTTAGATTCATTCTCCCAGTTACATTGAGGTATACCAATCATACATAGTTTAGGTCTTTTCACATAATCCCATATTTCTTGGAGGCTTTGTTCATTTCTTTTCACTCTTTTTTCTCTAATCTTGCCTTCTCATTTTATTTCATTGAGTTGATCTTCAATCTCTGATATACTTTCTTCTGCTTGATCAATTTGGCTGTTGAAACTTGTGTATGCTTTGTTAAGTTCTCATGCTATGTTTTTCAGCTCCATCAAGTCATTTATATTCTTCTCTAAGCTGGTTATTCTAGTCAGCATTTCAGCTAATCTTTTTTCAAGGTTCTTAGTTTCTTTGCATTGGATTAGAATGTGTTCCTTTAGCTCAGAGATGTTTGTTATTACCCAGCTTCTGAAGCCTGCTTCTGTCAATTTGTCAAACTCTTTCTCCATCCAGTTTTGTTCCCTTGCTGGTGAGGAGTTGTGATCCCTTGGAGGAGAAGTATTCTGGTGTTTGGTGATTTCATCCTTTTTGTGCTGCTTTCTTCCCACCTTCATGGATTTGTCTATCTTTGGTCTTTGAAGTTGGTGACTTTCAGATGGGGTCTTTGAGTGGATGTCCTTTCTGCTGATGTTGAAGCTATTTCTTTTGTTTTTTTAGTTTTCCTTCTTACAGCCAGCCCCCTCTGCTGCAGGACTGCTGGAGGTCCAGTCCAGACCCTGCTTGCCTGGTAATCACCCATGGGGGTTACAGAACAGCAAGGATTGCTTTCTGGTCTTTCCTCTGGTAGCTTCATCCTGGAAGGGTACCTAGGTTGGAAATGCAAAGATCACTCACCTTCTGTGTCGCTCTTGCTGGAAACTGCACTCTGGAGCTGTTTTGATTCAGCCATTTTGGCACACTCCCTTCTCATAATTTTTATAAAAGTACTTTTAAAATTTTTAGTATTTTCCAGGATAATATTATAGCACCTATGTTTTTATTGCACAAAACTTTTTATTACACAGAATTCTCATCACCAATTCCATATAATGGCACATATTCAAAACTACATTTTGCTTTTGTCTTTTTTGTTTGTTTGTTTGGTGTGTGATAATCTTTAATCTTAGTTCAGTTTCTATGCCTATTTCTGATACTAGCAGCAGTTAGATCATAGATATACCCCTTTCTCAAATTCAAACCTATGATATGTGAAATTTAGACAGGCAGTTGTATTCCATGCTGCGATTGTTAGTCAGTTACCAGTTTGAATCAGAGCTTTGCTGCTCTGCAAATGTTTCAACATTTTTTCTGAACAAAGAAATAAGGCCATATCAGGGCTGTGGAACTGTATATCTTTTGCCATGTGACCATCCTATCTTCCTTCATAGGCTGTACAATAGCAGATACGAATCACTGACTGTGAAGTCATAAAAAGAAAAGGGGGTTACAAATAAAATAGCTTTTTCTAAAGCTGTTCATATCTGTATGTTTTCTTCGAATTATATATCTTTTCTTAGAGAAACAAGAACATAGGATTACTTTTTCTTTTACCAAATTCAACATTGAGTGAATAAGGCAATAGTTCAAATGTAAATGTAATGGGGGGCCAAAAGCAGATGTACCTAAACCTCCCCTCAGTGTTTTACGTGAGAAATATCAAAGGACATTGGAATGAAAGGAAGATAATTTTCCAGAATCACAGAATGACAGATCAGTTGCCCTTTGTTTGGACCTAAGTGATAGAAAGTGGTGAACTGAGAAATGAAATAAAAATAAACCAGTTCCATACACTGAATTAACTGTGCAAAGCCTATGGCTGAGCATGAATAAATTGCATGATGAAAAGCAGAAGAAAGTTGTTACGTCTAAACTAAAGACCAATTTTTCAAAGATGTTAGAGAAAATTAAAAATAAGCAGGATGAGATAGTGAGAGACAATTGCCAGAATGCTGATAACTTGGAAGAAAAACAAACAATTCTGTGGTAACTAAAATCAAGGATTTACAGAATGCATCCCAATACATCTCTTATCTGGTCAGAAATTCAAATAATTTAGTAGATTCTGAAAATTTAGTTTTTTTTTTAGTAAATTACCTTTCAGAGTAGAGACTGTAATTTATTTCATACTAAATAGTATGTCTGTTATTTCAGAAACTGTTCTGTGAATTGTGAATCAGAAAGGATTAGACTTTGCTCTTGCTGTCCATTGACTGCTATCTATTATTTTTTACTTTATAGTTACTAATACATATCAAAGGACAGCAACCCAATTCTACTGAAAATGTTAAAGTGAATGTTAATTTAAAAAATAACTACTGCTTCAGGTTCTTGTATTTTTAAGTTTTCTAGGTAATAGAATTTTGTTTTCCAACCTAGAAAAATGTTTTGACCTGAACTTGTTTGGAATTTAATATACCCATACATCCATAAAATTGCAACTTTTAAGTACTTCTAACAGATGATCCAGCTGATGGCAGGGTGACATTGATGATCTGTTTTTTTCAAATTAAACATTATCCCAGCTGCCACAGTTGTGCTGAATAGAAGGGAAAACTGCAGACAGTGAACCCTGAGGGATATAAAAATTAAGTATCTGTCTGCTTAAAGAAGAGGCTGATAATGAACCTTCTTGGCAGTTAGCTATGTGGACCATTCATTTGTCACTTTATATATAGTAGAATAAGCAGTGCTTTTACTCTTATTTATATTTTCACATGCATGAATGGCCTAGGCAACTAGACCAATGGCTCGCAAAAGTAGAGAATATATTCCAATGTTTATATGTTCAGTGTTTGGCAAAGTTGCCTATATTTAGTAATAGTGAGGTAGTATCACACTCAAATACAGAGATGAATCATTGAAATTAAAATGTTGTATTTGGGAGGGAAGAAATGCAATTCAAGGCATACACACAAACCAGATGGTCTTCTGTACATCTACAGAAAAAAGCAAGAGGTTAAAGATTTTATAAAAAGAGGAAACTTTCAAGATAAAAGCATCAGTTGAAATATCCAGGGGAACTTTACAATTCTGCTTTTGTTTCTGTAAATATATTAATATATATTTTTGTTGTGATGTATATTTCTTAATATCTGAATTGATTGAATTCTAATTTTGCTATTTTATGCTTTTTAAAATAGCTAAACATAAAATATAAAGTATGTGAAGTTTGAAAATAGGACTATAGAAAAAGGAATAACATGTATATTACTCACCCCATATTAATGTGGTATATTGGTAGCAAAGTAATAGACTTTATGACAATAAAAGATGTATTAAGAAGAAAGGTGATTGATGCATAAAAATAGTTTACTGAAAATTCCTTCAAACTCTTTTATGCCTAATAATATACATTCAAAAGATATAAAGCAAAAATATAACTAATAGCTAGGAGAAATTTCAAGAAGATATTATCGAATTTAACAACACAATGGAGAACAGTTTTCTAAGAAAGAAAAAAAAATTAAATACAAAAAGTGGTAAGGATATACAGAAGTTTTGAACAGGCATTCTAGAACACAGAACTTGTAAATTAGAAAGTTAACATTTTTTTCTAACACATACATGACACATTTTCCTTAAAATGGAATATGTGGTACTTTATTATTGCTCAATAAATTTGAAGGACCACATGTCATAAACTCATACTCTCTATAAATCATTTAAATGCTCAGAAACCAGAGATATTTTACAAAAGCTTTTATATTTGAGAATTATTAAAATTCCTTCTAAATAGTCTTGGATTCAATAATAAATATTTTACTAAATGTATTAGTCTATTCTTACACTGCTAATAAAGTCATATCCAAGACTGGGTAATTTATAAAGGAAAGAGGTTTAATGAACTCACAGTTCCACATGGCTGGGGAGACCTCACAATCATGGCAAAAGACAAAGGCCAAAGGAACCTTTTAAATGGTGACAGACAGGAGAGCTTGTGCAGGGGAACTCCCATTTATAAAACCATCAGATGTCCTAAGACTCATTCACTACTCTGAGAATAGTATGGAGGAAACCAGCCCCATGATTCAGTTCTCCACCTGGCTCTGCCCTTGATATATGGGGATTATTACAATTCAAGGTGAGACTTGGGAGTGGGAAGGACCAGCCAAACACATCACAAAAGCATTTATAAATTTATTCAAAAGAAAAAGAAATGAAAATTCTACATAACATAACATGTGGGTGCAGCTAAAATAGTCCTTGGAGATAATCTTATCTTAAATGCTTATTTGGATAATCGTCTAAATTAAGAAGTTAGAATAAGTAAAAATATCATAAAAACTACAGTAAGAAAATAAAGAAAGTGGTAGATATTAACAAAATAAAGAAAACATTCATACAGTAAAGAGGAGACACTGGCTGTAAGTATATTATTTTTTTTTTTAAAAAGTACATAGATAAGCCTCTGGAAGATTGACCAGGAAAAATGAGAAAAACCCAAGTGATCGTTATTAGAAAGATCATATTTAGTTAGAAAAGAGAAGAGTTAGGTACCATAAGAGGATATTAATTTTAAAAAAATCTTTGAAAACATAGATACTGAATAATGGTCAGTAATTAAGGTGAGAGTATTTTCCAGAATGTCCATTTCTATCATATTGGCATCTAAAGAAAATGAAAAAGTTTTGAAAGAATACACAGGGCCTAAATTGCTCTATTGACAGTGTAACACAAATTTTAGGAAGAAATAATTCCTATGTTATGTGAACTATTCCACTGAGTGAAAAGAGTAAAAATTCTTTTCAACTAGTTTTATAAGACTAGAATAAACTTATACCCAAAATAGATAAGAACAGTAGATTTATTAGCCAGGGTTTTTTTAAGAAACAAAACTAACAGGATGTATATGTAGAAAGAAATGTATTAAAAGGAATTCACTGTCATGATTATGAAGACTGGAAAATCCCAATATCTGCAAGGTGACTCAACAAGTGGGAGCCCCAGGAAAGCCAATGTTACAAATTCTAGTTGAGCTGAAAAGCTTGAAGACCAGGAGAACAGATAGTTTAGTTCCTGTCTTCTGGACAGAAAAGCTAAAGACCTGGGTTGAGCTAATGTTTCAGCTCAAGTTTGAAGGTAAGAAAAAGCCAGTGTCCCAGTTTGAAAGCAGTAAGGCAGGAGGCATTCTCTTTTAGTCAGAAGAGGATCAGCGTTTAGTTCTACTCAGGCCTTCATCTGACTGAATGAGGCTCATCCAGGTTAGGGAGAGCAATCTGCCTTACTGAGTCTACAGATTTAAATGCTAATCACATCCAGAACACCCTCACAGCCTCATAGAAACACTCAGGATAATATGTGGCCAACTATCTCGGCAACCAGTGCCCCAGTCAAGTTTATAAATAAAGATAGCTATCACAGTATACCAAAAAATTAGTGAACAGTATTACTTATACATGCAGCCACTGGACATGGTGGCTCACACCTGTAATCCCAACACTTTGGGAGGCCAAGGCAGAAGGATCACTTGAGATGAGAAGTTCGAGACCAGCCTAGCCAACATGGTGAAATGTCCATTTCTACTAAAAATACAAAACTTAGCTGGGCATGGTGGGATGTGCCAGTAATCCCAGCTAGTCAGGAGGCTGAACCACAAGACTCACTTGAACCTGGAAGAAAGAGGTTGCAGTGAGCAGAGATGGCACTTCTGCATTCCAACCTGGGCAACAAAGTGAGACTCCATCTCAAAAAAAAAAAAAAAAACAGTTACACACACACACACACACACACACACACGTAGGAAACCCTAAATTTGTAATCATCAAATCAAATCCATGAGGATCTATTACTGTATGTGTATATGTATTTATACATATAAATTTAACTTATTTTATTTGCAAACAGTAGAAAAGCATATTATCATTATAAAATGCAGAAAAATTGATATCATTTATTTAACATAGTTATATATATGTATAAATCTTTAAAAATTTAATTAGAAGAAAATATACACAGCCTGATGAAATACAAAATTAATCATCAATTTTTATCCTTATGGTGAAATCTTCAAGACTTTGTTAAGAATCAGGAATAAGATAATAGCCACTATTAATGTTCTTTTTAGCTTGTACTTTCTTAGATGTTCCTTAAGTGAACTGAAGCAAGAAAAATGAATGAAATATATGAAGATTAGAAAAATAGGAAATTCAGTATTACTATCTGTAGGCATGATAATTATTTCTTCTACAAATTTAAACTAAGAGAATTTACCAATATTGAGCATGTAATTAGAAAACAAAATTATGTTTTAAAAGATCTAAAATTATGTAGTTGGACTCAAAGTTAAAATAAATATGAAACTAACATAAACCTGAATGGACTTATGAAGAAAATTAATACTACTAAAAAAGGATTAAGATAAAAGAACAGATACCCCATATTCATGAGCAGGGTAATTATATTTTTAAAATGTCCATTATTTCTAAATTCTCTATAAATTTAATGCTATTACAACCAAAGAAAACTGAAAAACTAGTTCTAAGTGACATGTGGATAAGTAAAGTGCTAATAATATAGTGACTTTCAATAAGAATAAGGTGTGTGTGTCCTACTTTATTAGAGATCAAAATGTACTATTAAGTGATAGAAATTAAAGGAAAATGACAGATACAAACCCAAGTAACAAAGTCAAATCCAGAAATATTTTGCATGCCTAAAACTTAATGTGTAAATGAGCTGGTAATGTAGAAGATTGTAGAAAGAACATTGTTCAACAAGCAGTGCTAACATAACTGGTTTCCACATTAAAAAAAAATATTAAATTAAGTCATTCTCAACACACAGTAAAAATTGCATGTGAATTAAATAGTAAATACAAAATAAACTTCAAAATATGAGAGAATATATATATTTGGGACCTGAATTTCGAGTTTCTCAAAAAGAGACAAAAACACTTAGTATAAAATAAAACTGATTGCATTTAATATTAATAAAAAGTAACCTAAATATAACAGAAAAAATGAAAAGACAACTCATAACAGGGAGAAAATATTTACCACATACTGCAATGAGGAAGACAAATTTCAAACTATATTAATACTGTCTATGAATCAATCAGACACACAAACAACCCAATAGAAAATACACAAAATTTTGTGAGCCGGTGGCTCAGGCCTGTAATCCCAGCGTTTTGGGAGGCCAAGGCAGGCAGATCATGAGGTCAGGAGATCGAGACCATCTTGGCCAACATGGTGAAATCCCGTCTCTGCTAAAAAATACAAAAATTATCTGGGTATGGTGGCTCACACCTGTAGTCCCAGCTCCTTGGGAGGCTGAGGCAGGAGAATTGCTTGAACCTGGGAGACAAAGGTTGCAGTGAGCCGAGATCATGCCACGGCACTCCAGCCTGGTGCCTGGCAACAGAGGGAGACTCTGTCTCAAAAAAAAAAAAGAAGAAGAAAAGATAGCAACTAGCAATTTATAGAAGCAACGTAATTGGCTAATAAACTCTTGTCAAGATTCAGAACTTTAACAGTAATCATGGTAATGGAAAATAATAAAATCTTTCATAAAAATAAAATATAACATGTAATACAATTTTATTACTGTTAGATTTATAGTTTTTGTTTTTTTTTTAAACTATACCAATTCCAAGGTTAGGGAAAAATGTAAAGCACTCTTTTGCACTGCCCAAGTATAAATATAAAGAAATCCTCACATAAGCACTTCGGGAGATAAAGAAATAAATGTTCATATCCACATTGTTTTTAAAAGAAAAATGAAAACATCTAAAAGTGTCTCCTTAAGAGCATGGAAAAAAATAAACTGTTGTTTATTTTTGTAATGAAATGCTCTAGCATGGATCTCTCTCTCTCTCTCTCTCTCTCTCTTTTTTTTTTTTTTTTACAATATTTTATCTCTTAGTTTGAGTTTAGTCACTGTATTAATTTTACATATTTTATATATTTTATAGTGATTATATTATGCTAGAAAAACAGAAAAACACAGCACTATTTATGGGAAACCAGGGCTTGCATTGCACTTTTGAAGAGGCATGTCCTTCAGCTGAAGATCACTACCCCCATCAGGGTAGCTACTCTAAACAACTCTGTGTTCTCTGAATTCCACAATTCCCAGAAAACAGCCATCCTAGAAGTACAATTCTCGTGTAGTCATGTTTGTTTTTCTTCTGAATGATGCCTGAAATCTGCTCATTCTTTTGATCTCTGCAGTTATCAGCTGCCATTGTTTTTCACCTGGATAACTAGAAAAGTTTCTTACTTGGTCTCTATGTGCCTATTTATGGCCATTTCTAATCTGTTCTCTACATTGCATTGCAGCTGAAGGGATAGTGTAGTTGAAAAGTTGACAGTTAGACTTTTATATGGCTTTCTGTTTCTCTGATAATAAAATATGTACTCTGATTTTACATGACTTTGTAATTGTTTATGATCTTGTCTAGCTCTTGTTCACAGTACCTCAGTCACCACCAGTATTTTAATTGTTAGTCTGCTGTGTTTCCTTTGAAATCAAGACCTTCACATGTGCTGTTTTCTTTACTTCAAGACTTTCATTCTCTCTTTGCTTCATAAACGTCTCATAGTTCTTCGTTTCTTTGCTCAGATTCACTGCCGAGGAAAGCCTTCTGTGAATCTCCAGACATCTTTCCCTCTGTAATATGCTTTCATGGTTTCTTATCACTTTTCTTCATTGCACTAATTCTGTTTGTGATAATGATCCAAATATGTAATTGATCATTTGATTGATATCTCCTTTTCCCACTATGTGGAATAACGATTATGTCTGCTACAGGCCTCCTGGTATCAATATCTGCTAGTACAGCACTAATAGAGCCAGTGCTCAATAGATAATTGCTGTGTAAGAGATATAAAAAGTTGACTTCATAAGAATTCCATTTAGAGGAAGCCCTGAATTAAATAAAAAACAGAAAAATCTTTGAAAGGCCAAGGTGGGCGGATCACAACGTCAAGAGATCGAGACCACTCTGGCCAAAATGGTGAAAGCCCATCTCCAGTAAAAATACAAAAATTAGCTGGGCATGGTGGCACGTGCCTGTAGTCCCAGCTACTTGGGAGTCTGAGGCAAGAGAATCGCTTGAACCCAAGAGGTGCAGTTTGCAGTGAGCCAAGATTGTGCCACTGCACTACAGTCTGCTGACAAAGCAAGACTGTTTCAAAAAAAAAAAAAAAAAAAAGCAAAATTTGATAAGTGTTTTCGAGTGAAAGTCTAGGGGTACCTGAACATAGAAGATATTTCTGTGAAGGAGGAGAAGACAAAGGAGAAAGAGAAGAGAAAGAACGGGAGAGAGAAAGGAGGAGGGCAAAGATGAAATATAGGAATAAAAGAAGGAATTTTAAAAATTGATCAGATCAGTGAGGACAAAGACCAAAGAGGTGAAATATATATACTATTATTCACTTATTCATTAGTTCATGTATTTATTAACTACTCATTCAACTATTATTTATTGTACATTTATGATATACTAGCACAAGAGCTACAGCCATAAGGAAAACAGAATGATATTGTTCCCCCAATTTATAATATAATAAATATAAATAATTTAAAAAATGAATTCATAAGCAAGAGCATTTTAGACAGTTTTATACCCTGTAGAGCAAACAGGATATATTGCCATAAGGCTACATGGATGGTGGAGAACGAGTGTGGGATGTACTCCCCTCTCAGTACTGACTAAACTTCTTTAAGGAAGCCAATAATAACAATGTAAAAGCAGATTTCTGCACTTAAGTTATTATCAGTGAAACTGAGACTGTGCTAAATAAAGACACATGAAGTAAAAAGGAAGACAGAGCAGCAAGTCATGGGAATGGATAGAAACTGTGGCCAATTTTCTAGACTGACAAGGGGTTAGAAAATGGAATTGGGCCAAGATCACCCATATTTGTAAGTAAAAAGCTAGCCTTAGCTGATGTGAGTTCAACGTTTGGTTAAAAAATAATATGTTTAAGTTATCTAAAATAACTTAAATCAAAATATTGTAATTCATCACTCAAGCTCACAGAAGAAAGGATATGGGCACATGTGACACAGAGGTTATGATCTTATGCCTTTTATGAAACAATGTAACATTTAAAAGCTGGATTTTGAGATCAGAGTTAAAGTACAATATATTTAATCTCAAAGAAATACATTTTAGAGAACATCTTATATTCTTTATCCTGTCTGTATTTCATAAATAGAAGAACAACAAAAAACCTCTGTGGAAATTTAGAAGTAAATAATTTGTTAGTTGGGGAAAAAGAAATACCATCTACTGAAGGTTCAATAGAAGAAGAAATGAAGTAATGGAGTAAGAAACGAATTTATTGCTTCCTTATTTTTCTTTGAAATCAGTGAAGAAAACAAACATTAGGTGTAACAAACAGCTTCCATTTGCCACTTCAGATGCATTTTTCCACTTCTCTACCTTGCTTTGTATCCATTCTAGTTGGCCCGTATAAATTATGGCTAGAGTTCATATGCCAGTAGGATTTCAGAAGGATTTGGATAGTAAGGACCCTTCCATAAGATGAGGAAGAAGGAGAGTAAGGTCAGATATTTTTCCCTAGCTTTCATGCTGCAGCACAACCTTGTTTGAGATTACCACAAAATTTCCCTTCCAAATGGGAATAAACTTGAAAGGGAAAGAGGCACTACTAATGGTTCTACTTGCACAAGGGATAAACCTCAACTAGCACAGGGAAATCTGTGCATATGTTCACCTTGGCTTACTTGGGCTATAATCCTCAGTAAGTCATATTGTTCTGTACAATTCCCTCCTCTTCTGGGCACCACCTACCTCTGCTTCCTCTAGTCCACTGTCTCTCAAGCATTATCACACATCGGAGCCACCTGTGAAAACAAAGTGCCGCACACCAATCTCAATTAGAGTGTCTACTTCAGAGGTGGATCCTTCAAATTTGCATGTCTAATAAATTCCCAGGTGAAGCTAATGCTGATGGTCTATGTTGCAAGCTTTGAGCACCCCTGTCCTCATTCTTTCAGCTTTGGTGCTGCTAGCTAGCTAGCACGGTCTCCACATGGTCACAAGGAGCCCTCTTATTTTTGTTCATATGACCTCTTTTTCATATGATCTCTCTGTAAATAATTTTCCTTTATTTATTTAGGTTACTATGCAATGATGAAAATCAGAGCTTCATCATTATAGATTCTTAAAGTTTCTTTTAATGAAATGTATTCACAGCGAATCCTCACCCCAGAGTGAAAAGGATGGTTGGTTGTGCAGGGCCTCATGGGAGTCACAGGCTTCAAGTATGTCCTCAGTGTGCTTGCTTCTGTGGAATAGACACTACTGGAGAATGTATAGTTTTTGTTTTGTCTGACTATATCTAGCAATTCAAGGTTTATGACACTATGATTAGGAATGATGGGAAAAACAGCTGTGGAAATAGATCCATATTGAGGAAAGGACTCATAGCCTTTGTATTGTTATTACTAATTCTGCAAAGTTCATCCTCAGCAAACATCATAATAAGAAGAAACATATAGTACTATCAAGTTTTATCTGGTTATTTCAGTCACCTTAATGATCACCAGAACACCTCATTAAATGTTTCATTGATGTCTATTCAAACAAATCACTAAAACTTGAAAGTACCCGTAGCTGAACCAGGGCCTTTTTTTATCTGCTCAGAGAAGGGTTTGCAAATTTAAGCCCAAGTACAGGGAGAGAGGAATACAAAATGAAAGGACGCACAATAATTTCTGTCTTCTAAAGGGCCCTGCTAATTGCCACTTCACAAATGTAATTTGCATATCAGCCATAACCAGCACCAGTCTAAAATCACTTTGGGGTTAAAGGTTGGCTAGAATGGGAAAAGGAATTTAAATAATTCTACTTTATCTTCTTAAGGAAAAAACAAGCTCAAGAGCAATACTCAAATTTAATGATGCCAAATGAACTAAACCTAAATGTTCATGTGTATAGGCCTAAATTATTTTAACATTATGTTTGCATCTCTTGAGTGATGGGAATATCTTAATCTGCCATATAATCCCTAGATTTTCATAAATTTTGCCAGCACTAACAGTTGCCTGGTTTTCTGAAACTTACTGTGCAATTTGATTGCACCAATGTAGTCTTTTCAGTGCTATCCTATACCTGTAATTCTTTCTTTCTTTTTTTTTTTTTTCGCAGCGTCTTGAAACACAAGGCCTCAAAAAATTCCATAATTACTCAAAACTATTTCTCTTCATGGAAATCTTTGGTAAAAAGTAAAAGACTTACCGGATCTGAAGAGAAACCAGAGTATACCTGTAATTCTTTCTAATACTCCTGTGCAGCTAAGTTCTCGCAGCTAGCAGTAAATGGCAGAACTGGAATTCAAATCTGGGTATGTGAAACTCCAAAGTCAGAACTCCTAATCATCAGATGATTCTGTGCAACCGTCAGATGATTCGGCCCCTATATGACTTTCCAGACCTCTTTCTTTCTCTTGTTTACATAGAATATGCATTCTGTGTAATATACTCATTCACCTATTGACATAAAATTTGTGAAAATCATTCTAATGCCAGGTAACATGTTATGACCACATGATCCAGTATTGTGAGCAAATAGAAAGACAACACCAGTTTTGAGGCCACAAACTCCTTGAGGGCAGAGATGGGTCTTTTTTATCTCTATCAACATGACCCTCATAAAACTGTGGTCTGATCTCCGTGAAACCCAGGCAGAAGAGTGTTTGATGGGAGTAGGTCTCACAGAGGATGTGAGCTGTGAGTTGCAAACATGAATCAGGAAGGATACTGTGAGACTAAGACAAGAGAACTGATCATACACACCGTGCTCTAGTTGGTATATTGTTTTCTCACAGGGATGTAGGTTAGGAATTCCAAAACCATTTTATTTGTATACTGGGGTTGAATAAATAAATCATAAATAATGGAAGTAATGTTTCTCAATGCTGGAGAAAGAATCTACAATGAAGGAAGAAATAGGAACTAGAATAAAACTTGTATTTTTAGCCTGGAGCTTCAGATATCAGTATGGACTGGATGAAAATATACAAACACAAAAAGATAGATAGATACAGATGTAAATATAGATGTGTATAGGCATGAGTTTATGTGTGCATATACATACAAATTAAAGTCCTTGTGGATACATTTCTGTTTCTCTAAAATACCTTCCTGTGCTTCAAAAATGTAGTACTATCCACCGAGAGAGACTTTAATCAGTGATATCCGTTAGCAATGAGCACAGCCACCACCCAGATCTTGACTTCTAATACCACTAGAAATAAGAATGTACTCAAAGCAAATATCCATAAGTTCATTCTTATATGAATAAATATTTAATAAATAAATAAAAGTGGACAGGGAGGCCGGGTGTGGTAACACCTGTAATCCCAGCACTTTGGGAGGCCAAGACCAGTAGATCATGTGAGGTCAGGAGTTTGAAACCAGCCTGGCCAACACGGTGAAACCCTGTCCCCACTAAAGAAACAAAAATTAGCTGGATGTGGTGGCAGATGCCTGTAATCCCAGCTATTGGGAGGCTAAGGCAGGAGAATCTCTGGAACTTGGGAGGCGGAGGTTGCAGCAAGCTGAGATCGTGCTACTGCACTCCAGCCTGGGCGACAGAGTGAGACTTTGACTAAAAAAATAAAAGTGGACAAGGAGATGTGACAAGTGTTTCTTGCAAGAAATTACAATTAATAAATATATAAATAATGAGGAAAATTGGAAATCACCATGAATACATCACAGTAATAAATTCCTGGACAAGATCCGCTAACAAATGCTAAGATAAGTAGGTGAAAGTTTCAGCAGAAACAGAATGTTTGCATAACCTCAAAGTATGTTTCCCCAAATGTTTAGTAATTACAAAGGGAAGAAGTATCTTAAGGTGGAGAACCCTGGCAGGCTTCACCTTAGTCAAGTGCTTGGGGTTCCTATTGCCAGTAAAACACAACATCACATACCCCCTGAAATGATGTGCACTGCACATCAGCTCTGTTGTATTCTTCCCACTATGCATAGCTTTAAAACTCGTCATAAAAAATGTTAAGCAATTTAAAATTGAAGGATATTCAGCATACTAACTGACCCTTCAAAAGTGACTTGAAAAATATCAAAGAAGAAACATGAAAAAATGTCATGAAAGACGAGAAAGACTGATGAATTATTATGAGTGGGAGACAGGACCACTAAATTCATGTGAGATCCTGGATTGAGTTTTGAAACAAACAAACAGTAACAAATAAAAATTTGATAGAAATAATGGACATTACAAATCTAATGACTATGAGACACTACTTCGCACCTGTTAGGATGGCTATTATCAAAAGTCAAAAGAGTGTTGGGGGAAAGAAAGAAAAGAAAAAAAGTCAAAAGATAACAAGTTGACTAGAGTGTGGAGAAAAGGGAACTCTTGTACTCTATTGGTAGGAATGTAGATTGGTACACCCATTATGAAAATAGAATGGAGGTTTCTAAAGAAATTAAAAACAGAATTATCATTTGACCTAGCAGTCTCTCTTCTGCACATACATTCAAAGAAAATGAAGTCACCACCTTGTAAAATATCTGCACACTCCCACATTCATTGTAGCATTATTCACAATAAACCAAGATAAACAACTTAGGTGTCCACTGATGAACAAATGGATAAAGAAACTGTAGTATGTACATATATTTTAGTGAAATATTATTACAGCCCCAAAAAAGAATGAGATCTTGCCACTTCTCACAACATGAATAAGCTTAGAGGACATTATTCTAAGTGAAATAAGCCAGACATAGAAAAATATTACATGATCTCACTAATATGGGAAATCTAAAAAAAAAAATCAAATATATGTAAAAAACAAAACAGTAGTTACACCTGTGAGGGTAGGGAGAGCAGAATTGGAGATGTAGGTAAGAGAATGTAAAGTGACAGATATGTAGAATGAACAAGTCTAGAGATCCAATGTACAACATGAGGACTATAGGTAATTAAATTGTACTTTATATGGGATTCAGGCTAGATGAGTTTCACACACACACACACACACACACACAAACACACACACAAATGAGTAACAATGTAAGGTGATGGATATGTCAATTTACTATAATAACCTTTTCACTATATGTATCCAATAATATGTTGTGTACTTTATACACAGTAACATTTACTTTTTTAAAAAAAGAATATAAAAAAGAAAGAATGGACAATAGGTAACAGATTTCCCCAAGTTTAATAAGGTAAATAAACATCCTGTGTAAGTGGTTGAATAAGAGAAACATAATGTAAGTGGTTGAGTAAGAGAAACTGAATGAGAGATATGGGACACTCTTTTTCATACATTTATAATTTATTTGTAACAACCCCACAGTCAGGACTATAGCTAAGAACTGTAGGACACAGAAAATTTAGAATTCAGATTTTCTCTTTAAAGGATACCAAGGGAGCATAAGCAAGCCTCCCCATGGGAAGACAAAAATGTACAGGGAAATGGGAATACACTTAATGCTCAGAGATCTCTGTAAACCTGTTCGGACAGTCAACAGGGGAAATGAAATCATAAGACAGTGTTTTCAAAGCCCTTATGATAGCACAGAGAAATACCGAAGCTAATGTTACAAGAAAACAAAAATAAAATATACACTATATTATAATAACTGTGTGAAAAACAAATTTACTCAGCGAGGGGGAAAGATGGAAGTAACAACCACTGTTAACATTATCTTATACATCTATATGATGGGAATGGATGATTTATTTTGACTTATTTTCTTGTTTCAACTGTTCTGCATTTTATTTATTTATAATTTTACTTTGTTCGAAAAATAAAAGATTTAAGGCAGCTTGATCTGAGTTTTTCATTAATAAACATGACATTTTAAAAAATGCAAAAAACAGATTGAGGATTTTTGAGGCACAGGAAGGCATTTTAGACAAACAAAACTTCATCAACAAAGATATGAAAACACACTGCACATTTGAGAAGTGGTAAACGGGTGTGATTGGAGCTCAGGGTGAAAACTGGGTAAATAATGAGGCTCACAATGTAGGCTGACAAAAACTTGTGGTAAAATGTTCACAGACATATAGAAAAGCTCCTGGACAGATGTATTGGGTGAATTTTACAGTGGAGAAGTTATAAAGTCCATATATTAGAAAAGAAAACCAAGATGAGGGAACTAGAGAGTAAATGATGTCAGGTAGGGATATGACTCATAGGCTGAGACCACAAAGGGGTCTAGTGGCCTAGACTTGCCCTCTGAGACCTGGCATTCCAGTTGAGTGTGCCTCTGAACTTGGACTCATTAGTCTGAAGCAAATGATGCCATGCTAGAAAATGTCTGATAAATTCACATAAGGGCATTCAGGCATTCATTATGGTAAAATTCAGTGATTACTTTCAATGACATTTCTTTTAGGCTGACTTGAGTACCAGGGTAACTGCACAAAATCTATTAAAAATATCTTAAAATATAAGTTGTCAATATCAACATCAGGATATTTGAAAGTGTTATTATTCTTAATAAAAAACAAAATAAAATTACTATCATTTTTTAATTGGGAAAGATGTAAGCTGGGTGATTTATTTTATTTACTCACCATAATAATTTCTATTACCTTGGGCATATTAACAGCATTTAATCTTAAAAAAATTAAGAAGAGGTTTTAAAAATAGATTCTTATTTTAAGTATTGTAGATTGCTGGAATTAAATGAAACTGTCATCACTGTGAATAAATATGGCTAATGTCAGGAAAGAAATATGACTTGTAAAAGGAATTAAAAAGTAACATTAGTATGATTATATATTTTCTACGTTAAAAACATACCAATGATGAACTGAGGTCAGTGTCTTATGTATTATGTATTTGAAGTAGCTTATTTGCATAAATAAGAAGCTCTCAGTCTCTGTATATGCTGGAAGTAAAACATACTTCACATCTATAAAGGGTGAGTCGATATGCCATTTATGTACACACGTGAGAATGATTTTCTCCTCTAAAGCCAACACACACTATTGCTAAATAGACAATCAAATGCCAGAAAAAGAAATAAAATGCAAATTGAATCTAGCTCTAAGAAAGGGGCTGGATTTAGGAAAAGGAGTGTCATTACCTAACTATATTTTGCTTGGCTAGCTCTAGCTGCAGTTTTAAGAATAATCAGCGTGGGTCTCGGTAAAGAGTTAGCGCTTTTGTAATAAGTCAGGTGAGAGGCAATGGAAGCTTGGACCAGACAGTGTGTCAGGATGATTCTGAGAAGTAGTAAAAAGATGAGAGTTTTTTTTTTAGATAAATATAGCAAGATTTTCTAATAGATTGTATGTGAAATGTGAAAGAAAATAATGAGTCATTACTGAATACATCTGGTTAAATTAAGAGACTTTTTTGGGGTGAAAAATCTACATTAGAGAAACTGTATACAGGTGCTTTCCCTAGGAGTCAAAGTTAATAAAATTTTGTTCTAAGGAAGTACATGAGATTAAAATAATAAGGAAACTCGCTATTAATAGGCAAAGATGAACACAAAAGTTTGACGTTTTCAGATTTGAAATTTGACCTATGTCTGGCTTGATGAAAGATGATATAGATCTTGGAAAATGAACCAATAATAAAAAAAAATTTAAGTATTCAATGTCCAACAGTTGATAATGTTAAAAACAGTTGTCTGTTTTTACCTTAATTATAAACAGACATTTAAGTTATTACTATTATTTTGAGACAGAGTCTTTTTCTGTTTCCCAGGTTGGAGTGCAGTGGCATGATCTCAGCTCATGGAAACCTCTGCCTCCTAGGTTCAAGTGATCCTTGAGCCTCAGCCACCTGAGAAGGTGTATATACATAATTGCATTTTAGGTTCTGTGGTACATGTAAAGAACATGCAGGATTGTTGCATAGGTACATACATGGCAATGTGGTTTGCTGCCTCCGTCCCCATCACCTATATCTGGCATTTCTCCCCATGTTATCCCTCCCCAACTCCCTAATCCCCACTTTCCCTCCCCTAGTCCCCCCAACAGACCTCAGTGTTGATGCTCCCCTCCCTGTATTCATGTGTTCTCATCATTCAACACCCGCCTATGAGTAAGAACATGCGGTGCTTGATTCTCTGTACCTGTGTCAGTTTGCTGAGAATGATGGTTTCCAGGTTCATCCATGTCCCAACAAGGACACAAACTCATCATTTTTATAGCTGCATAGTATTCTATGGTGTATATGTGCCACATTTTCCCCAGTCTATCATCAATGGACATTTGTGATGGTTCCAAGTCTTCGCTATTGTAAACAGTGCTGCAATGAACATACATGTGTATGTCTCCTTATAATAGAACGATTTATAATCCTTTGGATATATACCCAGTAATGGGATTGCTGGGTCAAATGGAATTTCTATTTTTAGGTACTTGAGGAATCGCCACATTGTCTTCTACAATGGTTGAATGAATTTACACTCCCACCAACAGTGTAAAAGTGTTCCTATTTCTCCACATCATCTCCAGCATCTGTTGTCTCCAAATTTTTTAATGATCACCAGTCTAACTGGCATGAGATGGTATCTCAATGTCGTTTTGATATGCATTTCTCTAATGACCAGTGATGATGAGCATTTTTTCATATGTTTGTTGGCCTCATATATGTCTTCTTTTGTAAAGTGTCTGTTCATATCCTTCACCCACTTTTAAATGGGCTTGTTTGTTTTATTTTTGTAAATCTGTTTTCATTATTTGCAGATTTTGGATATAAGGCCTTTGTCAGATGGGTAGATTGCAAACATTTTTTTCCCATTCTTTTGGTTGCCAGTTCACTCTAATGATTGTTTCTTTTGCTGTGAGGAAGCTCTGGAGTTTAATTAGATCCATTTGTCTATTTTAGCTTTTGTTGACAATGCTTTTGGTGTTTTAGTCATGAAATTGTTGCCTATGCCTATGTCCTGAATGGTACTGTCTAGGTTTCTTCTAAGATTTTTTATGGTGTTAGGTCTTATGTTTAAGTCTTTAATCCATCTGGAGCAATTTTAGTGTACGGTGTCAGGAAGGGGTTCAGTTTCTGCTTTCTGCACATGGCTAGCCAGGTTTCCCAACACCATTTATTAAAGAGGGAATTCTTTCCTCATTGCTTGTTTTTGTCAGGCTTGTCAAAGATCAGATGGTTGTAGATGTATGGTGTTGCCTCCGAGGCCTCTGTTCTGGCCCATTGATCTATATCTCTGTTTTGGTACCAGTACCATGCTGTTTTGATTACTGTAGCCTTCTCGTATAGTTTGAAGTCCTGTAGTGTGATGCCTCCTGCTTTGTTCTTTCTGCTTAGAATTGACTTGGCTATGCAGGCTCTCTTTTGGATCCATATGAAGTTTAAGGTGTTTTTTTCCAGTTCTGTGAAGAAGGTCATTGGTAGCTTGATGTGGATAGCGTTGAATCTGTAAATTACTTTGGGCAGTATGGTCATTTTCACGTTATTGATTCTTCCTAACCATGAACATGGAATGTTTTTCCATCTGTTTGCGTCCTCTCTTATTTTGTTGAGCAGTGGTTTGTAGTTCTACTTGAAGAGGTCCTTTACATCCTTTGTTAGTTGTATTCCTAGGTATTTTATTCTCTTTGTAGCAACTGTGAATGGCAGTTCGTTCTTGATTTGGCTCTCTTTAAGTCTGTTATTGGTGTATAGGAATGCTTGTGATTTTTGCACATTGATTTTGTATCCTGAGACTTTGCTGAAGTTGCTTATCAGTTTCAGGAGATTTTGGGCTGAGACGATGGGGTCTTTTAAATATACAATCCTGTCATATGCAAATAGAGACAATTTGACTTCCTCTTTTCCTATTTGAATAGCCTTTATTTCTTTTTCTTGCCTGATTGCTCTGGCTAGAACTTCCAATATTATATTGAATAGGAGTGGTGAGAGAGGGCATCCTTGTCTAGTGACAGATTTCAAAAGGAATACTTCCAGTTTTTGCCCATTCAGTCTGATATTGGCTGCGGGTTTGTCATAAATAGCTTTTTATTATTTTGAGGTATGTTTCATCAATACCTAGTTTATTGAGAGTTTTTAGCTTAAAGGGCTGTTGAATTTTGTCAAAGGCCTTCTCTACGTCTATTGAGATAATCATGTGGTTTTTCTCTTTGTTTCTGTTTATGTGGTGAAATACATTTATAGATTCGTATGTTGAACCTGCCTTGCATCCCCAGAATGAAGCCTACTTGATTGTGATGGATAAGCTTTTTGATGTATGCTACAATCAGTTTGCCAGTATTTTATTGAAGATTTTTGCACCTATGTTCATCATGGATATTGGCCTGAAGTTTTTTTTTCTGGCTGAGTCTCTGCCAGGTTTTGGTATCAAGATGAGGTTGGTCTCATAAAATGATTTGGGAAGGAATCCCTCTTTTTGGATTGTTTGGAATAGTTTCAGAAGGAGTGGTACCAGCTCCTCTTTGTATGTCTGGTAGAATTCGGCTGTGAACCCATCTGGACGTGGGCTTTTTCTGGGTGGTAGGCTATTAATTGCGGCCTCAACTTCAGACCTTGTTATTGGTCTATTCAGGGTTTCGACTTCTTGGTTTAGGCTTGGGAGGATACAAGTGTCCAGGAATTTATCCATTTCTTCCAGGTTTACTATTTTATGTGCATAGAGTTGTATGTAGTAATCTCTGATGGTGGTCTGTATTTCTTGGAATATGTGGTGATATCCCCTTTATCATTTTTTATTGTGTCTATTTGATTATTCTCTTTTCTTTTTTATTAAAAAAAGGCTAGTGGTCTGTCTATTTTGTTGATCTTTTCAAAAAACCAGCTCCTGGATTTATTGATTTTTTGAAGGATTTTTTGTGTCCCTATCTCCTTCAGTTCTGCTCTGATCTTAGTTATTTCTTGTCTTCTGCTGCATTTTGAGTTTTTTTGATCTTGCTCCTCTAGCTCTTTCAATTTCGACGATAGGGTATCGATTTTAGATCTTTCCTTGCTTCTCTTGTGGACATTTATTGCTATACATTTTCCTCTAGAGACTGCTTTAAATGTGTCCCAGAGATTCTGGTATGTTGTGTCTTCATTCTCATTGGTTTCGAAGAACATCTTTATTTCTGCCTTCCTTTCATTGTTTATCCAGTCAACATTCAGAAGCCAGTTGTTCAGTTTCCAAGAAAATATACAGCTCTAAGTTAGTTTCTGAATTCTGAGTTCTAACTTGATTGCACTGTGGTCTGAGAGACTGTTTGTTATGATTTCCGTTCTTTTGCATTTGCTGAGGAGTGATTTACTTCCACTTATGTGGTCAATTTTAGAGTAGGTGTGATGTGGTGCTTAGAAGAATGTATATTCTGTGCATTTGGGGTCCAGAGTTCTGTGGCAGTTACATTAGTCCCAGCTACTTGGGAGGCTGAGGCAGGAGAATCACTTGAACCTCGGAGGCAGAGGTTGTAGTGAAAGCCTCAGGTTTTCTCAAGAACAAGGGCTGGCTTTGTGCATGGATTGTTCTTTAGAACACAAAAAGAGGAACAAAACAAAATACAAGGACTTCCATGAGCCGGAATATATCTCGGCATTTATCTTCATTGAATCCAGCAATTGTTGAGCTTCTACTAGAGGTCAGATACTGTGATATCCACTTAAAGTGTAAAAACATAAAAAGAGCCACTTCCTTCAACTCACTATCTTCTAGTAGGGCAGAGAGTGATGTAATCAATTGCAATATAAAATACATTCTGATAAGTTCCATAATATGTGAGAGCCATGAAAGTGGGCAGGAAAAATGGGCTTCTTTTTTCTTTTTCTATTTTATTTTATTAAAATAATATAGAGGCTGGAGTGCAGTGGCACAATCTTGGCTCACTACAACTTCTGCCTCCCAGGTTCAAGTGATTCTCCTGCCTTAGCCTTCCAAATAGCTGGGACTGCAGGCATCTGCCACCACGCCCAGCTAATTTTTTGTATTTTTAGTAGAGAGAGGTTTTCACCATGTTAGCCAGGATGGTCTCAATCTCCTGACCTTGTGATCCACCTCCCTCATCCTCCTGAAGTACTAGAACTACAGATGTGAACCACCGTGCCTGGCCTGGGCTTCTTTTCATTGAGAAAATCTGTCATGACTTTAATGAAGAGTAAGGAAAGGGAAGGATGTGGTAAACTGAGAAAATGTAGCAGGGAAATAGCATTCCAAGAAGAGTGAAAAGAATAAATAGAAATACAAACACTTGTAAGTACATATTTGAGGAAGAGAGAACAGTCTATAGTGGCTGATTTATGGAAGAACATAAAGAGGAATGACTATGGGTCATTTGGCACCTAAAAGAAACTAGTCTTCCACACTCGACATCCCTTTTCCTTTCTCTTCAACCAATGGCGTGGGCTCAAGAGTTTGGAAACGAGCTTCTTTCAGAATTACTGGTTAAGTATGTTTTGTCTAGCTTTTTTCGAGGTGGGTGGCTCCCTATGAAGTGGCCTTGGCTAAGTGAATCCTGCAGTTTCTCTCATCTGAAGCATAATTGATTATGTAACGGACATGGTGGGTAAAAAACAGACAATTTGCTTTTTTTTTTGACGATCTTGTTGTTCTGCATTACTTTCTTAGAAGAACTGAGGCAGATTTATAGTCTAAAGAATCTATGCACTAAGAATTATGTTAAACAATAATTTACCCCTGAAATATTTAACTCTACATACCAGAAATGCTCTAGGTTATAGTGGCATGCAAAATAATAAGACAGGCAGATCTTCCCTGAGATGGCTTACACTGCACACTTCTTATAAAAAACAGAATGATTATTGGATATTAGCATGAGTTTACTAAAATGTTATTTTTATGTAGCCTCCATCTGAAACTCTCTGAAGCTTAGCCTCCTGAATTATAAAACTCTCAGAAGATTAATCTCCTGAGTTATAAAATGTATTTAATAAAATTTGCTTAAAACATAAGGTTTTATTAAGTTTTATATTCATTATATACACAAAATATTTTACATGCTATTGAGTGTTATATAAATATAAGATATAATTAATAACAAGATTACTGTTTATTTTTATTTTTCAGAATTTTGTATTTTGACAAGTCATGGGCATATCATGTAAAGTGTATCTTAATTTCAGTTAGGTAATTATTATAATAAAAGAGACTTCATCTTTGCCATTATGGAAGAGAAAAATCACAAATAAAACAACTAAAGTAAAAAGCATTTGAGTGAAAGTAGGGCCATAGTATATGCTGAATAAAACTAAGAAGAATTTTCCAAAAAACAGAGTAAATTCCATGAGGTCAATTAATAGAAAACTCGCCAGAAAAAATTTAATTAATATGTGTTTGGACTGATTCTGTACCGAAATGGTCATTTCCATACCCACAAGTTCAGCAACAAGGTTTCCTTTAAATGCTTTCTCACCATGGTGAATCTCCATCTTTACTAAAAAATACAAAAATTTGCTGGGTGTGGTGGTGCGCACCTGTGGTCCCAGCTACTTGGAAGGCTGAGGCAGAAGAATTGCTTGAACCCGGGAGGTGGAGGTTGCAGTGAGCCAAGATTGCGCCACTGCACTCCAGCCTGGCACCTGGCAACAGAGCAAGCCTCTGTCTCAAAAAAGAAGAAAAAATGCTTTCTCTTTCTGTATCCATTGCCTTAAGTGTTTTCCTGTGTAAGACTTGCAAATCTCTCTTACTTTACCTCGTCTCTTTTTTGTAGCTGCTTGTGCCCTCTTCCCTGGGTCCAGAGACACTCACTAATATAGCTAATTTTCTATTCATCAAGGCAACCCTACTGTTAAATTGAATATTGTTTTGTCTATTACGTGCTCCAAATCACCTTTTCTTTTTATGTACAGTCCCTGGTTCATTCCGAGGTATTTAGACAGAATTACAATGTCTAACTTCAAATCCTCTATCTTCTAGAAAGGAGAGATGGACAACACACAACACCGCACTTTCTGACATTCAAATTAGTGCTTGCTCAGTGCTTCTGGATTAGGCTTGTGTGCACAGACCCTTCAGTAAGCTTAATTTCTTCCTCATATTCCTACCCTGGGAATTTAAGTTATGCTGATTTTTTCCAAAACTGCTTTCCAAGCGCAGAGGCCAGATTTCAGCTCCAGTGTAGCTACTTGTGCGCTTTTCTGGGCTGTGGTGAGAAGCCCGTACAGCATCTCCTGCCCCGAAACCAGGAGCAAACACCATCATGTTTAAATGTGCTCAGAGCATCATTTATCTGGGACTGCGCTTTAACTTAAGTGTGTAAGATGCTTTACATGTAGTCATTTCCTCCATGTCATGTCAGGTATACACATTAATGCATGCCATACATCTAGAATAACATGGGGCCTTGGAATCAGATCCTCTGGTTCATTGCCCAGCACTGCCACTTACTAGCCTATGGTCTTACATAAATGATCTCACTTTTCTGTATCCAATCCTGTGTCTTCTAAGGTGTGGCGGGAAAGGGCAGAAATTCAGCTAACAATTTAGGTCCCTCTAGATGAGGGAAAAGGTAGGGAAGGAAATGAACTACAGGAAAGGGTAGCATAGGCACAGTGCAGAAGAAAACCTGTGGTCAAGGGCTCACCTTAAACTCCCTGGAAACAGCATATTGGCAGGAAGTAAATAGGTTGTAATCCAC
This sequence comes from Plecturocebus donacophilus, assembly GCA_004027715.1. Classification (NCBI taxonomy): domain Eukaryota; kingdom Metazoa; phylum Chordata; class Mammalia; order Primates; family Pitheciidae; genus Plecturocebus; species Plecturocebus donacophilus. The sequence goes on along the minus strand of PVKP010001410.1, from coordinate 28,170 downwards.
CTGACCTCCTTAAAATCTGAAGGCTTTCTTGATACAGGCTGTATGTGTGGAAGGGAGGGAGTGGAAAGGGTGACACCATGAATGGCTGACACTGATTTCTCAGTAGGCTTTTGCTAAGCCCTAATTCTACCCACCGCAAACCTAGGCTTTGGCTAGCGGTCTCTGTGTGGAAAAAGGGCCTGCACTGGCTCTTTTAAGGTAACCCTAGGAAGTGATAAAAGCTGAACTTAACAACACCTCCAATCCCCTCTACTATTTCCACCAGACCTCACCTGCAATCACCTGCAACCCACCTCATCTCTAAAATACATACAAATTCAAGACAGCCATTAGTACCTTTCCTGCCTTGCTTTCTTTTTCATTCTTTTTCTTTCCCTCTTTCTCTCTTTTTTCTCTTTCTCTTCTTTCTTTGCCCTCCCTTCACTCCCTCCCTCCCTCCTTCCTTCCTTCTTCCTTCCTTCCTTTTTCCTTCCTTCCTTCCTTCTTCCTTCCTTCTTTCCTTTTTCTTTTCCTTTCTTTCATATAGTTCCTCAAATCCATACTTCTCTTTTTCTCTTTAGTTTTACTGGAGTTGATTGTGGGAGGAGGAGCCAGCCACATGTATGATTTCCTCAACAAGAAATTGTCACTTGCTTTTCTAATTCTATGCACATGCTGCCCTGTCTATTTTATCTGACTCCTTTTTTGTTTGGAAAATTGCTTCTGATTTTTGCATCTCAGTTTATTTGTGATGTAGTCTTGGAAGGTTTTTCACTGCAGATAAGTCTGTTTCTTCCTTGTGCTGCTCTAGCACTTGACAGAAAATGACATCACTGCCCTTTTGAATTGTGTTGCCATTTTTGTCTTCATTTGTGTCTCACCAAGGTAAGGAAGCATTCTTATTTATCTTAGTATCCTGAATTAGGTATAGGACCTGACTCATGATATGTATTTAGTGTTGAAGTGAATTTTGAGATAAAAACCTACATTAAAGTGTTTTGTGATAGAAAAGCTTGGACTAGAACCTAGGTCTCCTGCTTCTCCTGTCCATCCTCCTCAGAATAATTTATAAAATCTCCAAAATGCTATCTTGAAACAACGCCAGTTCAGTTACAAGGGATAAAGCAATGCCACAAGAGCATTTGGGTCTAAACAGGCAAGCTGTGCCACACATTTTGATTTGACAGAGCATCTTCAATATAAACAAGTATTCCAAGAACATTAACAATTCAGATAATGGAAGTACAAGTATAAATAATTTACACAGAAATGATAAAGAAATAATTAAAAGGATAGCAACCAATATGAAAGGGGCAGGGTAACTGACTTCAGAATTCAAATTCAAAACATATTGGAAAGGTGGATGGGACCCAGGGTCATAGACAGGCTGTTACAGAGTCTAAAGACTTTAGAGGAAAAGGCTGCTACTCTAAGTATGAAGAACATTTGCGGGCAGATGGAAAAGAGGCGAGTGCAAAGCAAACAGTTGAGATAAGAAATATCCTTCGGAGGCGAAACCAGTGAGCTAAATTCAATCTGGTTTTAATCTCTTTCTATTTTAACATCAAGTTTAATATCAAGTATTTGGAAGGCAGTTTAAGCAGAAAAAAAATCCTGTGTATAGTTTTCTGCAAGTTTGTTAGAGGATAGAATAATGTAGTCACACTTGAAACTCAAGAAAACAGAGAATAGGCAATATGTTTCTCGGACTCTCCTCTAGGGTAGTGAGTGGCCTTGCTCCTCTAGGCCTGAATCACTCTGTTTATTATTAATCATTAAAAACTTGCATTCTATTCAGATTCAGTTGTATTAGTTCCCTGTAGGTTCTGCAGTCAAGCTGGTCAGGAAAGGGTTTAAAGATTAATCCTCACTTTGTAGATGAGGATGCTGAGCTGTGGAGGGTAAAAGGATTTTGAATGGTCTTAGACAGTTTTGGTATGACTTGGATTTCTGGCATTCTGGCGTTGTGTTCATTCATATAACATAAATCTATCTCTTAGCGTATTTTGACATTGATGAGCTATATGTTCAATGGCCAAAGCCTAAATCCATTAAGAGAAATTTAGGTCTATAAGTCATCGTAAGGTATAGCCGTACTTAAGTCATCAGTTAGAGATGAGGAAACTGAGACGCCAAAAGGTTAACTGACTTAATTGTAATCTAATCAGAGTTGGTGCATGGTACAATCAGGCCTAGAACTCAAATCTGCTGATTTTCAGTTCTGTTTTCTTAGAAACAATACTCCCTCCTAGGTCCTGCTTAGAAAAGCATAAGTCATGCTCCAAAGTGACCCTCTATCGTGACAAAGCTGACAATAATCTGCTAGATTGCTGTGAAGTAAGTGGTGCTAAAAGATCTGTCAATGGAATGAAATAAATTATAGAATAAATTTTAAAACATAACTTGGCGTGCTTGGATTTTTGTTTAATATTTCAAATAACTGCTTCAAAATAGCCCTTTCAAAGGAAAGCACTTTTTTAACTTAGAAAAATAACTTAAAAAAAAATTAATTTATTGCATCCTAGTCATTGGCTCCAAAGAAGACTAAGGAGATGAGATTTGGCATTTGGAGGTGTGGAATCAAGAAAAGACACAGAATATGAAACATTGATGAAGAACAATATTTTACTAGTAGCAAAGGACTGTGGCAGTTCTCCTACCTATGTGATAAATAGACCCAATATTCTGATTTTTCCCATATTTTAAATTTAAGTAAACACCAATATTCTTATTTTCTAGTAATATTAATATCTTAAATATCTTTCACTTAAAAATTATTTCATTTAGCCTGTACAGAGAAAGACCATAACATTGGGAGTTGTAGTAGTCAGCTTCCATGATGGACCCCAATAATGCTAACTCCTGCTTTCTATTATCTTGTATAGTCCTCTTCCAACTTGTACCTCACAGGGTTAACCTGTGTGACTGACAGCACATGGTAGAAGTGAAGATACTTCTGAGATTAGGGTATAAGAGAGCATGGCTTTTATCTGAGGCTGTTTCTCCTCTTCCTTCGCTGCTTCTCCTCCTCTCTCTTTCTGCTCCTTTTTCTTGTTCTTTGTCTTCTTCTCCTCCTATCTATCCCTCTCTCTTTCACACATTCACTCTGAGTAAGCCAGCTTCCCTGTCTTGAGGACACTCAGGAAGCTCTGCAGAGAGGCTCATGTTGACAGGAACTGAGATTTCTAGCCACAGCCAGTGAAAAACTAAGAACTTCAGCCAACTGCAATGTGAATGTGTTAGCCTAGAAGCATATACTACCTGAGTAAAAGTTTTAGGAACCTCATGAGAAGCCTTGAGTCAGAACCATCCAGTCTCTGAATTCCTGATGCTCAGAAATTGTTAGTTAATAAATGTTGTTTTTTAAGGCATCATATTCCAGGGTATCTTCTTAAATGCAGCAATAGATAACTATTACATAGGCATAGTGGGTTTGAAGGACTCATTTATACGTCACTCTCTACATAAATAAACATGTTGTAAGGACTACTTATTGGCCAAGGAATGCCTTCTACCTTAACCAATAGCAATAGATTTGTAGCCTGAAACATAAGTGCAATGAACTAAATGTTTGTGCACCCCCCACCATGTTCTGTGTTCAAATCTTAACCCCCATAAAGTGATGATAGCAGGTAAGGCCTTTGAGAGTTAATTAGATCATAAAAGTGGTACCCTCTTGAATGAGATTAACACCCTTAAAAAAGTCACCAAAGAGCTCTCTCATCCTCTTACCACAAGTAAAGATGCAATGAGGAATCAGAGGACTTTCACCAGAACTCAACCATGTTCCCTGCTCCTGGACTTTTAGCCCCCAGAATGGTAAGAAATACGGTTGTGTTTTTTATAAGCCACTCGGTCTATAGTACTTTGTTATAGCTGCCTGAACTGACTAAGCCAGTGCCTTCACAGGAAAATGCAGTATTTCTTTGACTTTGCTTGCATTTAGATTTGGTATTTGACTAAATGTCGGGCAATGGGATATAAGCCGATATATATATATAACTTCTGACTCATCTTTAACTTTAAAGTTTTGAATGTGGCCTGGACCAGTCTTCTCTTTTTTTCCCCGTAAGATGCAACATACCAGGGGATAGCAGAGTTTGTAAATTAATAGAAACTGAGTCACAGGATGACAGTTATGATCAGGACCAGGCTTGAGATTGTTTGTGAGAAGGGAACAAATTGCTTTTCTTTTTAAGTTTACTCATAGTATTGTGGGGTACTTATTTACAGCAGGTTAGTCTTTCCCCTTATTAATAGAAGGTATTAAAAAGTTACCTAATGCATAAATCATTGTACTCTGTAGGTATGAAAATGACAGAGAGAGCAGTTCTAAAAGAGAAATGAGAAAACTGGTTAAGGTGGTCAATTGAGGAAGGGAAACTACAAATAAGAGTGAAATTCAAACTAACTCAGTACCTGGAGTACCCTATTAAAATGCAGGACAAAGATCATTTAAAGTATATACTTTGAAGTACCACTTCCAGACAAGGTGACATCTGCTGGAAATTTACTTGTAGAATAATCATTAACTGTTTCTTGCCACCAAATGCAAATAAGACCCTGAAATAGTCTCTTTTAAGTAAAGTCACTTCATTTGAGAAATTCCAAATACTCTTAAAGCTTCTGTCCTTTTCCCTTTCTTTGCCAACTTATTTTTACCTCCTTTATGCATCTAAAATGTTATTTCTTGTTGTAATCAGCTCTCAGTTTAACACTGAGGCATGCTAGTCCAGTGGCTAGATTCCATGGGTTAGCCTAGAATAAAACTGCAAAGTATTCTGTCTTCATGAACTACCAGCTTTTGCTCTGTTTTTTTTTTTTTTTTTTTTTTTTTGGCAGGGGGGCTGAAGTGGGAGTATGGATGGTCATCTTTAATGACAAACAGGTTAAATTAATTTAAGAAAAAACTAAAAGACGCTAGAGAAGAAAATGATAATAGCAACTTGAGGTGCTGTAATTGGCCAGTAAGAGACATCAATCTGACATAACCACAAGACTAATTGTTATTTTCCCCTGAAATCATGTCACCATAACTAAAGTCTGTTTTATAAGGTAATAAACCCAGGATTCATTTCATCATAATATGTTCAGGAAGTACTGTAGTCTTCTTATTCCTTGAAACAATGAGAATCAAATCTCCAACTGTTACTGACTAGTAAAATGTACTAGGTTAATTATTTTTTTTTAATTGCCTTCATCAGGTAACCCATTATTTTTCTGGCTAATTTCGAATTCAGAAGTAACCTTTGTTTCTTGTTTAGCGATTCTTAACCTTTCCTTTTTTGTTGTTTGTTTTTGTTTGAATATAGCAGTAGAATAGAACACAATTACTTCACACAGAGTGGCTCAGTGTCACAGTGCTCTTGAGTAAATACAGAGAGCATTGGGACAGTCATGTCTGTCTCTGCTCATGTCTGCCTCTGTTGAGAATCATTGTTCTAGGACTTCCAGTCAGCTTGGTTCCACGGATAATTAAGAGCATCTCGGGCTAGTAGAATCCCTTCCTTCATAGTTTAAATTTCCCCCCAGCTATTCAGAGCTTGCCCATTTTTTTGTGTTTTGGCACAGGCTATGCAAACCCTGTAAAGTTTATCCCAGCTCCTCTTTTTTCCCATTTGCATTTGTCATATCCAGATGAGTTTTGTTTTTGACCAATGGTGTCGATGGCATGCTTTATGAGCTCTATGCTGCTTCTTATTTTCTTCTAATCAATTCTATGACCCAAGGTGACAACATCCTATCCCACATTTAACCTTTATTTATTTATTTATTTTCTGGCAGGCTTTAAGGATAGTTGACCAGGATGAGGAATACGTATATAATGTAATACAGGGTTAAGTTAACTAGCTCTCATTTAGATGGGAGAGGAGAGATCATTAGAACCAAATAACATAGCTTTTGGTTCCACTGGCTCTGCTTTTTAAGTAATAACTCAACTGATCACAGGCACAGTACTTACTAGTTGAATCTATAGGGCAGTGTCTCTAACTAAGATGTTCTTAAAAGTTTTTTAATTCCTGAGAATTAGGTGACTCCATTTTTCTGGTGTTTTTTTTTTTTTTTTTAATAGATAAAGGGATAGAGTATCAATTTTCTGAGCCCTTATATGCCCTGAACTGTTTGATGTTCACTGTCTACTCTCTGACACTCCTACCTAGAATCATAAACCTTTAATAAAAAGGATGCATGATATACCCTGTCTCTTAGCTGATTCTACATCCACTGATAAATGTTGTAAATTGCTCTTTCAAATTTGGAGAGATTATGATTAACATGCCCATCCATTCACTCTAACATCATTTCTGTGAATATCACGAAGACGTATTTAATCTGTTTGATTAGGGCAAGATGGTCAGCCCATCTAAGCAGGTAAACATGATAAAGTCATTTTAATTAGGAGCACATTAAAAGCAAAAAACACAAATTATTGATGGGCTAATGTCTCAAGCATCAGCAGACTCCATGAATGAGAGCAGGGCTGCTCAGACACCAGTCATTCTTGTCTTTAGCTACAGCTTATTTTATTTTTCAGAACCATCTCTAATTAGACTTTTGAAATGAGACCCTATAAACAAACTCTAAATTATATTTGACAAACTAGAGATTCAATTCCAAATATTCTGCATGTTCTAATACACAGCGAGAGTCCAGAGAACATGACTAGCATAGCAAGTGAAGTCAGGAAACATGAACAGAATAAGTAATGCAAAATCCATACTCAGTAGTTAACTATTTTGTTTTTGTTTTATAATTAATGTATACTGGAAAATTCTGTTTGTGAAGAAGTTGGATTAAAATCATAAATTATTATTGAAGCAGCCAGGTTGAGGTTTGACATTATTATATACAGTGAGAGACGTTTAAGCATTAACTGTTTGAGACACCATTATCAAATAATTTTAGTTTGAATTTGTTATATTTTAAAGATCCAGACTAACCCATGTATTTCTTTGAAGTCTATCCTTATATAATATTTCATATTTTCCTTAATAATTTCAAATATTATGCTTATATTACTTGGAGTGTTAGCTTCTAGGACTCTTCTTTCTAAGAGTATAGTAGGACTTCACCCACAATCAATAGCTGCTTTAAGAAGTTGGTATTGTAGAGACCTTTTGGAGACATTTAGTATTGTAGAAACTGTGTTTCAAGTCTGGAAGTAACATGGTTGAGGTAGATTTTGGTATTTTTCTTTTCTTTTCTTTTTTCTTTTCTTTTCTTTTCTTTTTTCCTTGAGAAGGAGTCTTGCTCTTGTCGCCCAGGCTGGAGTGCAACGGCACAATCTTGGCTTACTGCAACCCTGGCCTCCCGGGTTCAAGTGATTCTTCTGCCTCAGCCTTCCGAGTAGCTGGGATTACAAGCATGTGCCACCATGCCTAGCTAAGTTTTGTATTTCTAGTAGAGATGGGATTTCACCATGTTGGCCAGGCTGGTCTCCATCTCCTGACCTTGTGATCCACCCACCTCATCCTCCCAAAGTGCTGGGATTACAGGCATGAGGCACTGCACCTAGCTTAGATTTCAGTATGTTTTATATCATATCATATAAACAAGCAGATTCTTCACTTGCTCACGTACTCTTTTGAAGAAATGAAATTTGATCAGAGTGGGAAAAATATTACCTGAGCCACGGGGTTTTTGTGATTCTTTTCATATATTTCACAAACCCAGCACTTAGAAGAAAATTATTGACTAGGAAACAAAAATCACTAAAATGTTTACAGCTGTGTTTTGGAACTTCCAATTCCTGTCTTTCATTTTACAAGTGTTTATTATGTACTTATTAGGCACTAGACAATGTTCCTTGAACTAGGAATAAAATGATGAGCAAGAAAGGCCAAGCCCTTGTGCTCATGCAACTTACATTTAGGAGAGTTAAGCATATGATAAATAAGTAATAAAATATTGTAAGTTCTCCTGCTAGTGAATGCTATGACAATAAATAAAACAAGTGAAGAGAATGAAAACAGTGAGTAGTGTCTATTTCATAAAGTGGACAGAGGAGATCTTGTAAAGGTGAGAGTTAAGTGGTCTGACTATCGAGGAGGGGCCATTCCATGACAAGATAACAATAACGAACAGTATTCAGCCATTTTCTCTGCTTAGCCACTTTCTAAGCATCTTACACAAATAAAGTCATTTGATCCCCATCATATCTCTCTGAAGTAGATGCAACTATTATCCTCATTTGATTGACAGACTGAGAGTCACAGGCACTAGGCAATTTTCCAAGGTCATGTACTTAGCGGGGGTCAAAGCTAGGCCTTTAATCCAGCAAGTCGGGATTCAGCATCTATATTATTAACTATTGCACTGCCTTGCTGAGAGAACATGTCTCTAGACAGAGAAAACAGTCGATGTAAGGTTATAAATATATCAGAGTCATAAAAGTTCAGGATACTTATTGAATGACAGGCATTGCAGTGTGGCTGAGAAAGGCGAGGAGAAGAGGAGTGTCCAATGAAATCGCAATACAATGCAGCACTTAGGTAAGTCTTTGGTGTTTATTTTGGGCACCATGAGAAACTTTGCAGTCTTTTAGATAGAGAAACAACATTAATTATTTGAAGTTTTGGAAAGTCACTTTGGCTGCTTCCTGATAGACGGATTTTAGGTTAGTATGCCTGAGAAGAATGAGGGGTGTACGGCTGCAGGACAGAGATGTTAGTGATTTGGGCTAGCGTAATGTGTTAATGAAATGTGATGAGATTGAGATACATATGAAGGATGAGCTATCGTGATTGCACAGATCATATGTGGGAGAAAGGCAGGTAAAAATACACCCAAGTGGAGTGATTTACACAGGTTGAACCTACAAATTAAAGATTAAGACTATGGACTAATTTGATCCATTAGTATACCAAAATACATATTTAACAAAAGTCTAGCACAAATATCAATATATCATATTTCATCATTCTAATATGCAACTTTTTCACACTTTAATGTATCTGGAATTGCTATTCTCTTATTACTGATAAGATTTTAGATTCAATAGGAGAAATACCTAATGTAGATGATGGGATGATGGATGCAGCAAACCACCAAGGCATGTGTATACCTATGTAACAAACCTCCACGTTCTGCACATGTACCCCAGAACTTAAAGTATAAAAATAATAAAAAAAGAGTTTAGGTTCAATAAAATGTTATTAATTGCACTTTCTTTTCACATAGGAGAAGTTGTTAGCATTTGCTAAGTTGTACCTTTCCTTGATATTTCCACATTAACATTTCTCTTTTCTGAGAGTCTCTACCAGAATATATGGCAATTTGTTCAACTCCTTTACACTGTTTTTTAAGCATGTGTTGCATGTATGTTATGCTTTCAATATTAAAAAAGAAACCATTTTGGAGCAGGAGTTTCTCTTCTGTGCATTTTGGAATTCCATAGTTGTACCCAGGCCTAAGTTAGAAACGAAGTAACAAGCTCAATAAATTACTCTTGAGTTGACTTGACAGGTGTCAGTGGGGTGCTACGCTATTCAGAATTTCTTTTTCTACTGACAAAATTCAGCTAAATGTCTATTTCTTGAGTCTCTCTGTTTTGTTGGCTAATTGGCTATTAGAGTAAACAGAAATATCATCTGTATAATAAAAATTCTAACAGGACAGGAAGGGACAGGGAAAATATTCTTTAAGGAAATGATGAATTAAGAGTGAAAAGGTCACTGAAAAAAGAGACGCAGAGAAGAAATGTCTTCACTACAAACACAGAGCGTTAATAGACATGAGCAGGGCACGAGCTGCCTAAATAATGATTATTGCATTTCCTTTTCCAGATGAGCTCTTTCCTTTTTCTTTTCCTTTTCATACTAACATTGTATACCATGACTAAATAGGTAGAAAAATAACATCAGAAATGTGAGGAAGTTCAGAAGGCCCACATTATATAATGAATTAAAAAATACATTTCGATATCTGCACATGTAAAACAAACTTACCAAAATTCTACACTGAGTTTTCTTTTGAATACATAATAAAATACATATATTGTCCAGACTATAATATCAGTATACTAAAACTACCATTAGGAAGATAACTTTTGAGAAAGTGAGTACATGATTATTGGGAACGTGAGTACAGTGATTATTCCACAGTGGCATGGCAGTCAATTAAGGTAATTTTGTGAAAGAAGTTGGGATAGACAGATATTAATAAATCAAGCAAAAGCAGAATGTGGCCACAGTGAAACAGCGGTAAAAAATTTATAGGCATGAAACAACAACAGAGTCCATTAGTCTGCATACTTAGCAAGTTGATTTAAAAATTTAGACTCTCAGACTTTGATCTGCAGAAGAGTGTCCTGGTCCTGGACATTCAGAGGTAGCCAGACATCGATACTTTTTGGACTTGGGTAATAACAGACAGCTGGAAACTAACTCTTCCCTAGAAAAATTATGTCTGCAGTTCCCTTAATACTTCTAATGTGAATACAAATCACATGAATTATCTTAAACGAATGGCCACAACTTGTATAAATAAAATGCCAGAAATGAAAATCAGAGACTTTTCTTACAGATTTACTCCTGTTAAATCAATACATCTTTGGTTCAAAAATCACTGTGAAAAATCAAGAATACATCACATAACATAGTACTATTTATAGTAATTTATAAAATACAGACCTAAGCATATAATATGGGATATTACAATATAGAGAACACATCACAATGTTTGCCATGATTCAAAGCAAAAGAAAGAAATGGAAAGTCATAGTTTTTCCTTGTACAGGATTTCTCTTCCAAAGTCTTAGCGAAGACACAAACTGGTCTAACTCGTGATAGTGTCTGGAATTTTTCTGGAATACTTATGTATGGCACAGTTTATTCCAGAGACTATCATATGGAGCAAAATACAAAATAAATGGGGAAGCTACTCTGCACAGAGCTCTGTAAATTTGGGAATGCTGTACTAAAGAAATTCCAAGACAGCCCTCTGATATCCTGCCCCAAGAACACCCAATTCAATCTGCTAAATGCAAATTTCACTCATAAAGGCTATATGGGAAAAGATTAAGACAACATTCAAAAGGAAACCAAAAGACTGGGGAAGGAAATTAACCAAGTTCCAGAACAATTTGCAACCAATGATTTAGGAAGACCTGCTATATAATTGGGTAGATATAAAAGCACAAGCTCTCTGGAAGTCAAAGTGAGACAAAGTTCAGAAATAAGGTATGTGGAGACTTCAGGAAGGAGCACCTTTGAATTACTTCTTTTACTTTTTTTGAAACGGAGTCTTGCTTTGTTGTCCAGGCTGGAGTGCAGTGGCATGCTTTCAGATCACTGCAACCTCTGCCTCCTGAATTCAAGCAATTTCCAGCTAATTATTGTATGTTTAGTAGAGACGGGGTTTCACCATGTTGGCCAGGCTGGTCTTGAACTCCTGAACTCAACTGATCCACCTTCCTCAGCTTCCCAAAGTGCTAGGATTACAGGCCTGAGTCACCGCACCTGGCCTTAATTACTTCTTTTATTTTGCTTTTCTTACTTTCTGAAGCCCACTGAAATGAGTAAAAATTAAAGACACACACACAAAATCTGTCTTCATCTTTAAAATGTCCATAATTGCATACCATATATTCTGAAAAATACCGCCTGGCAGATACAAAAAAAAATGAAATAAAGAAGTTAAAACATCTTTAAAAGCATCCATGTAGGCAAGTCCATGCTATGGTATTGTAAACTGTTTAGCACCCAGGACACTCTCAATCTCTCTTTACTGCATGAAGAACAGCATGATTTGATATGGACTATCTATAATTCCAGAACAATGTAGCATTCTGGAAGTGTTAGTTCTAAAAGGTCTCATAAATACCTTAACGTAGGGTGTGAGAGACAGCAGTGGAGTCACACAAATGCAAAATGATGTTACTCAGAGTGAGACAGTTTCCACTAAGTCTAACTGCAGACAAAATGGTACTGAAGATGAGATCAGGCCATTTTTCTCCACCCACCACCCAAGTTAGTTAGGAGAGTCACCAGAGAAGGTTGGGGTAGAGGAGGTAGAAAAGAATAAGCCAAAGCTAGTTGCGTGGCTGCTTACAGTTGACTAGGCACAGCTAAATGTCTCCTGACATTCAAACAAAAGGCTGGTGAGGCAACTTTCAAAGAAAGACCTTCCAAAAAGAGCTATGTTGGCTAAATTATTTTAAAGTTTTAAGAAACAGATAACTTTCTTGCTCTTTAAACTATTTTCAATTGCTAAAATAGAAAGAAAAAGTGTTCCTAGTTTGCTTCTTTACAAAAATGTATCATGTTAGTAAACCCTAAGCACAGTGATATTAACTCAATACCTGACGAAAAGCACTTAAGAAAATTAGCAGTCTTTTCTAGTGACAAACAAATTATTACCTTTAGTGATGGAGATGGAGATGGGGAAGATGTCGGGGTGGGCTGAGGGTGAACATTTTCTTAAAAGAAAATACTTAATATGGGTTTAAAAAAAGTTATCTTCATTGAGAAGCATTACCACCAAAGTGAGGTATAAGTATCCACTGTCATTAATACTACTTAACATTATTTTGGAAGTGTTACCAATGGCAATTAAGGTACTTTGTAAAAATATATTAGTTGTGTGCTGATGACTACATATGCATCCTTCGAAAACCTAAGAGATTCCACTAAGATGGCTGTTTATAAAATTAATCTGACTATTAGTATTGTTTATATATTTAACTGCTCCTATATAAGATCAAAGTCACTTTTGTACTATCAAAAATAGTGTAAAATGCCTACAATAAATTTTTAAAAGAAAATCATGTACATAAGTTATACAATGCTTCTAGGGACATTTAATAAGATAAATAAATGAAGGATTGCACTTCATTCTTCAATAATAATCTATAATTCAAAAATTTTGTTAGTTTATATTACATTTTCCTCTAAGCTAATTTATAACATCAACAATAACATCTACAAAATGCTACTGTGTGCAGGGTGGGTAGTTTAGTGATAGAAGGGAATAATTAATAATATAATCCCCATGTAATTATTTTGTAATCAAATTAAATGTATTTTAATGCCAAATGATACAAAAATCTACTTATGAAAAGCAACACGTTTTTCCAAGCATCTGTCTCCAATGTTGTGTTCTACACATAATTATTGCTGTTTATATTTTTAATTTCTATGTTCAAAAAATAAACCCTTTAACCAAGGAGATTTTACTGTTATAAATGGACTCATCTGCTGAATAAACTATTGCCTTTTTACAATGATGGGTGAGAATTGAGCTCACTTGCTCAATATCACTAAAATCCTATTTATACTTATTATATTGGTTATCAGCCTGCAGCTTGGACAACTAGTTTTCTACCTAACATCCATTTTTCTCTCTTCCCTAGGGAAAAAAGATCCCTTTTGTGATAAGAAAGTTTTACTCCAGTCTAGTGAGAGAGTGAGACTCAGCCTCAAAAATAAAAAGAAAGTTTTATGCTTTTGGTAACAAGAGAGTTTTATTTTTGTGACCTCTCCTTACCTTCTCCATTTTGACCTTCCAACCTCTGTAACTTGAATATTTATTTTCATATGTCAAGGTTGATTATACTTACATTCAGTTTGCCACCCCAAGTACTCTATATTTCATCTATAGTTTTATTTTAAAAGAATAAAATCAATAATTAGTATTTATATTTTTATACTTCTGCAAAGATTGTTTACTGTGGTTAAGTAGACATTGGAATTACCTGTCATTTTCTCGGTCTTTTTACTTTTTTGCTGCATCTGTCTTCATATCCCAAGTCTCTTCAAAATCCTCAAACATATCCTCTATCTCAGAGGACCCCCAACGTTTTGGCACCTGGAACCAGTTTCATGGAAGAAAATTTTTTCAGGGATGGTGGGTGGTGGGCATTGGGATTGTTTCAGGATGAAACGGTTCCACCTCAGATCATCAAAGAGGCATTAATTAGATTCTCATAAGGAGCATACAGCCTAGATTCCTCACATGTGCAGTTCACATTAATGTTTGCGCTCCTGTGAAAATATATGTCACTGCTGAACCAGCAGGAAGTGGTGCTTGGGTGGTAACACTCCCTCCCTGACACTTACCTCCTGCTCAGCGGCCAGGTTTCTAATGGGCCACAGACCAGTACGGATCTGGGCCAGGGATTGAGGACTCCTGCTCTAGCTCATGGCATGCCTTATTCTTCCAAGACCTTCCTTCTGAAGTCTCTCTCAATGTGCCTGGATTTAATACTCTCAAGTCCAGCTGCACAGGTAGCATCCTGGGTCTTCACTTATCCGTGTCTAAATTCACCCTTCTCTGGATCATTTACAGTCATTGTCTTGATTTACTCTCTTCTTTCAATGATTTCCTATGACTAAGCAAATCTGTTAGATAAACTTTATGAGAATTTGCATCTTGGTAAATTTCGTGAGATTGTTCTCACACATCTAATTATAGATTCAAACATTACTCTCAAAATTGTAAGGGAATTTCCCCCATTACATTCAAACAACCAAAATATTCAATTAAATATCCAATCCCTGTCTTTATTTTTATTTTTTAAAGATGTTCTCTATTTTCATCAGTATGAGAAATTTTAAAATAATCTAAGTTTGGAATATGGATCTTTTATTATTTGTCTTCCTTGAAATTTGTATAGTTTTCCAAATTTTTGATGTGTTTCTCCATTTCACTTTGAAAAATAATTTCACATTGATTCTTTGATAAATTTCTCTTTTTTTTTTCTGTTTCTTTTTCTGAAACACCAATAAATCCAATTTTCTGAATCCTGAATTAATGTTCTTTTCTATTATCTGTTCTATATTTTCATTCTCCTTGATATTTGATCCACATTTTGGGAAGTATCCCCAAGTTTGCTTTTCAGATTTTTATCATTATGACTATTTTGAAAATTGTTTTCAAATTTCTAAGAACTCTTATTTTTTCTCTACTTTACTCATAACATTATATTTTTGTTTTATGAATAGTCTGTATTTTTCTACTTTCTCTGAAGATAAAATCAGAACTTTAAAAGTTGACCTTTGATTCTCTCAGTTTTCTGTTTCTTTTGAGAAACTTTATTTATCTTGATCTTTTTCTTTCAAATGTCAGATTATACTCAGCTATTTGCTAACTGCTCATTGTGTGTAAGATGATGCAAAGAAAGAATAGGAAATAACTTGACAAGTTACATTTTTTTAGATGAAAAAGGAAAAGCTAATCAAGCTGTGTGGTTCCACAAATTCTAGAATATATGAGATTTTACTATAAGACATTGATTCACTTGGTATCAGAGACAAGTTATGAAATTTATGTAGAAAGTAATATTTTGTTGCCGTTATCTCATAGATTAAACTATATTTATTTGTTTTGTTTTGTTTTTAATATGCTAGCCTCTGATCTAGGCATTGGCAATACCGCTGTGATCATTAACAGACCAAATTTTCTGCTCTTATAAATAATAAAGAAAACAAATAAGAATATATATAACACATTTGCTATATCAAACTACAAAGGAAAGGAAAGAGTATAAGAAATGTGTGTGGGTATGTACATTGGGGAAGTCAGGCAAAAGCTTTGTTTTGTGTGTTTTACTTTTGCTTCTCATTGTTTGACAGTCTTTGCTTAGGGAGTAAATATTTGCCTCTAGAAATTACTTCCTGAAGTGCAGGTGGACAGTTTTTCATTAAAATAGACATCGACTTGAAAAAATGGCAGTAGTAAAAATAACTAGCCCATAAAAGATTTACCATGAGTCAGATGCTATTTTAATAGCTTTACATTTTCCTACAATTTGCTATGTAAGTCATTTAGTATTCATATTAACCCTATGATGTAAGTACTATTAATTATTACTACCTTTTAACTGAGATAAACCTTAGATTGAAAACTAGCTCTATCAAAGGGGATAAGTACTTGAATATTATACATTAGTCATACTCCCCTACAAATAAAAAATAACTCATCCTCATAAATATGTATTAGTTTACAGATTGCATATATGTGCTACTGTAATTAATCTACATATTAAATGTTTCTAGTTTCATTAGATACTAAATAAAATAGAAGGTTTTATTCCTCTTCATTAAGTCCACATGTTTAATTTGTACACATACCCTGCTGCTATCTAGTACTTTAGAAAAAGGAGAAATACATTCAGGAAAAGTACAACTGAGTGAATCCCTATAATCAGATTTTTTTCAGCTGGATCTTGAAGAATTAGTAGTATTTCAATGCACGGACATGATCAAAATGCCTTCTGCATTAGAAATGTATCAGCAAAATACTGTTACAGGAAAATGAAAGAATTATTTGAGAAACACTAACTCAACCTGAACAGAGCAGTATTCATAGAAGAGAATAATGGGAAAAGCCTGAAAAATGGATTAGAAAAATATTACTGAAGTTTCAGTTCAAGAGTTTATGGATCTTATCCTTTAACAATGAAAGTTAAAGAAATGTTTTGTAAATGACTAGTGAGAGAATCAAATGATATTTTTAAAATGCGACGTCATTTCTCATAGTAAAAGCTGCAGTTATAAACACAATGATGCAAAGAAAGAATAGGAAATAACTTGACAAGTTACATTTTTTTAGGTGAAAAAGGAAAAGCTAATCAAGCTGTGTGGTTCCACAAATTCTAGAATATATGAGATTTTACTATAAGACATCGATTCACTTGGTATCAGAGACAAGTTATGAAATTTATGTAGAAAGTAATATCTTTATTTTGTCTTCATGAAAACAGCAAAAATGTATTTTAGACACCGTGGATGGACTCCTCTTCCTCCCTTGATTCCATTCCATCTATCACAATAGTTTTCTTTAGTAACTCCTAAGAAAAAATTTTCACATCCTAGATGAACTTGTTTAATAATTGAAAGATGTGCCTACTCCCCTGCAGTGACAGACACAACCTGGAAGTCTGGTTACCTGACGCCTAGTCTGGGACTCATCACATATTGTTTCTGACTACCTTTACCCAGTTGAATAGTAAATGCAGAGGCCAGTTTGATATATAATAATGTACCCTTGTACGCTTGACCAGATCTGTCCATTTTATTTCTCCCTCCTCAGAAATTTCAACCCTAATATTTGACAAAAATATGTATTTTGATAAAGTATTTGAAGTAATTTATATTTTTTCCATATAATTTCCATACATATGAATTACAGAAATAAAAATTATGATTATTTTAATATATTGCTACATGTAACTGGCTAATTTTGCCTAAGGTATTTCTTTCATGTCAATGGATGTTTTCCTTGTACTGCCAATGGTTTTGGTGTCAACATTTTACAAGCATCACAACATATATTGCGTAGTATTACTTCTCTCTTCATTTCTTCTCATTTTCATACATTGAGTAGTATTTCTTTTTTTCATTTCATTTCTCTCCTATTCTCCTGTATGATTTTGTTTAAAACTGGAATTACCTGAAAATATATAGTTAAACTTAATTATAAAGCAACTGGTCCCTGTTGTTAATTTGTAAGACTATTTTCTTTTTCAGAGTATGTTTTATTTTTATTTTTTTCTTGTGTCAGTTTAGTAAGTTGTATTTTTCTCAGAATTTATGGGTTTTATCTAGGTTTTCAAATGAATCAGCATAAGGCTTTTTATAGTACTTTATGGTTTTTAAAATTGCTAGTATTGTTTATGCCTCAGTCTAGCTGACTGCTGTTCATTTTACTATTATTTTTGATGAAACTTTTGAATGTATTAGTTCCTCATTTGATTTTTATTTTGAGAAATTCTATAAACTTACTATTTTCTTTCCTTTCTCCCGTTTTGCTTCTTTGAAATGATTCCAAGTTTTCTTTTTCATATTTGAGATTGGTTACTTAGTTTAATCATTTGAGTTTTTCATCATTTTGAATGCATATACTTGAGACTATAAATTTCATGTAATTGCTACCTTAGCTTTATCCCTAAGTTGTAACTATACTAATTTTCTAATCCCATTGCAAGTATTTTTCATATGTATTGTAATTATTTAGTTCAAGTATTATTAGAATTATATTTTTAAGTTGCTAACCATAACTTGTGTAATTATTAATCAAAATACATTGTTCTTAGACTTATGATATGTAGAACTTCAAACCATTGAAATTTGTCAGACTTATTGTATAGCCTAGTATACAGTAAATTTTTAACAAAGTTTATGAATTCTACAATTGTTGGTTACAATATTTATATTCATCCACTAGTTAGGTTAGTTAAAATAATTATTTAGATATTCCACATTTCTTTTTGTATTCTTGTTTGTTGAATCTATTAATTAGGAAAAGAGCTAAAACATTTATCAATTTCTCCTTATAGTTTTATCAGTTTGTGTGCCAGGTATTTTGATGTTCTTTGTGTAGATGAGTTTGATTCATTGTTTTTAATCATCCAGGAAAGTTGAAGATTTAACATTATGAAGTAATATTCTTTATCTCTACTAGTTACTTAAAGTTAATTAGCTGGAGTTAATTTAGTTAAATAATTCAGTTACTTTGTTAATTAGCTAAAGCTTAATAAACTTAAGTTTATTAAAATAAAGTTAATTTATTTTTGTTAAATAAAATAAATTCTATTTTGTTATTTATAACTATTTGTTTAACGACATCAACTTTGTTAAGTTAGTATTTGCCTAATCTTTTTCATTATTTTTCTTAGTATTTCTCTTTTTTTTATGTTTTAGGTTAGTTTCAGCTGATAGCATAAAACTGTATTTTTAGAATCTAGCCTGCTGTTCTTATCTCTTAAACTAAGATTTTAGTTGACATACATTATTAGTTTGTAAATGCAGTCAGAATATAGAATTTCAGAATTCTCAATCTTCCTCTGATTAGCAGGTGCATGTCTTTGTGGTAAACACAAAGACGTTCTGTGTCTCTTCATTATTTGTTAATTTAGATTTATAGGGCCAGTTCTCTCATGAAGATATTGTGAAAACTAAATATATTAATATTTATAAATTCTTTTTTTAATTGCATTTTAGATTTTGGGGTACATGTGAAGAACATGCAAGATTGTTGCATAGGTACACACATGGCAGTGTGATTTGCTGCCTTCCTCCGCATCACCTATATCTGGCATTTCTCCCTATGCTATCTCTCCCCGACTCCTCACCCCGCGCTGTCCCTCCCCTATTTCCCCCTGACAGATCCCAGTGTGTGACGCTCCCCTCCCTGTGTCCACATGTTCTCATTGTTCAACACCCACCTATGAGTGAGAACATGTGGTATTTGATTTTCTGTTCTTGTGTCAGTTTGCTGAGAATGATGGTTTCCAGGTTCATCCATGTCCCTACAAAGGACACAAACTCATCATTTTTTGTGGCTGCCTAGTATTCCATGGTGTATATGTGCCACATTTTCCTGTCCAGTCTATCATTGATGGGCATTTGGGTTGGTTCCAGGTCTTTGCTATTGTAAACAGTGCTTCAATGAACATTCGTATGCATGTGTCCTTATAATAGAATGATTTATAATCCTTTAGGTATATACCCAGTAATGGGATTGCTGGGTCAAATGGAATTTCTATTTCTAGGTCCTTGAGGAATTGCCACACTCTCTTCCACAATGGTTGAACTAGTTTACACTCCTATCAACAGTGTAAAAGTGTTCCTATTTCTCTACATCCTCTCCAGCATCTATTGTCTCCAGATTTTTTAAAGATTGCCATTCTAACTGGCGTGAGATGGTATCTCAATGTAGTTTTGATTTGCATTTCTCTAATGACCAGTGATGATGAGCATTTTTTCATATGTTTGTTGGCCTCATGTATGTCTTCTTTTGAAAAGTGTCTGTTCATGTCCTTTGCCCACTTTTGAATGGGCTTATTTGTTTTTTTTCTTGTAAATCTGTTTTAGTTCTTTGTAGATTCTGGATATTAGCCCTTTGTCAGATGGGTAGATTGCAAAATTTTTTTTCCCTTCTGTTGGTTGCCGATTCACTCTAATGATGGTCTCTTTTGCTGTGCAGAAGCTGTGGAGATTGATTAGGTCCCATTTGTCTATTTTGGCTTTTGTTGCCAATGCTTTTGGTGTTTTGGTCATGAAGTCCTTGCCTACACCTATGTCCAGAATGATTTTGCCTAGGTTTTCTTCTAGGATTTTTATGGTGTTTGGTCTTATGTTTAAGTCTTTAATCCATCTGGAGTTGATTTTAGTGTAAGGTGTCAGGAAAGGGTCCAGTTTTTGCTTTCTGCAGACTGCTAGCCAGTTTCCCCAACACCATTTATTAAACAGGGACTCCTTTCCCCATTGTTGTTTCTGTCAGGTTTGTCAAAGATAAGATGGGTGTAGATGTGTGGTGTTACCTCCGAGGCCTCTGTTCTGTTCCATTGGTCTGTATCTCTGTTTTGGTACCAGTCCCATTCTGTTTTCATTACTGTAGCCTTGTAGTATGGTTTGAAGTCCTGTAGTGTGATGACTCCAGCTTTCTCTCTGCTTAGAATTGACTTGGCTATGCGGGCTCTCTTTTGGTTCCATATGAAGTTTAAGGTGGTTTTTTCCAGTTCTGTGAAGAAGGTCATTAGTAGCTTGATGGGGATAGTGTTGAATCTGTAAATTACTTTGGGCAGTATGGCCATTTTCACGATATTGATTCTTCCTAACCATGAACATGGAATATTTCTCCATCTATTTGTGTCCTCTCCTATTTCGTTGAGCAGTGGTTTTTAGTTCTCCTCGAAGAGGTCCTTTATGTTCCTTGTTAGTTGTATTCCTAGGTATTTTATTCTCTTTGCAGCAATTGTAAATGGCAGTTCATTCTTGATTTGGCTCTCTTTAAGTCTGTTATTGGTGTAAAGGAATGCTTGTGATTTTTGCCCATTGATTTTGTATCCTGAGACTTTGCTGAAGTTGCTTATCAGTTTCAGGAGATTTTGGGATGAGTCGATGGGGTCTTGTAAATATACAATCATGTCGTCTGCAAATAGAGACGTCCTCCTTTCCTATTTGAATACCTTTTATTTCTTTTTCTTGCCTGATTGCTCTGGCTAGAACTTCCAGTACCATATTGAATAGGAGTGGTGAGAGAGGGCATCCTTGTCTAGTGACAGATTTGAAAGGGAATGCTTCCAGTTTTTGCCCATTCAGTATGATATTGGCTGTTGGTTTGTCATAAATAGCTTTTATTATTTTGAGATACGTTCCATCAGCTGTTTAATTTTGTCAAAGGCCTTCTCTGCATCAATTGAGATAATCATGTGGTTTTTCTCTTTGTTTCTGTTTATGTGGTGAATTATGTTTATAGACTTGCATATGTTGAACCAGCCTTGAATCCCCAGGATGAATCCTACTTGATCATGGTGGATAAGCTTTTTGATGTGCTGCTGCAATCAGCTTGCCAGTATTTTATTGAAGACTTTTGCATCTATGTTCATCATGGATATTGGCCTGAAGTTTTCTTTTCTTGCTGAGTCTCTGCCAGGTTTTGGTATCAGGATGAGGTTGGTCTCATAAAAAGATTTGGGAATGATTCCCTTTTTTTGGATTGTTTGGAATAGTTTCAGAAGGAATGGTACCAGCTCCTCTTTGTATGTCTGATAGAATTCGGCTGTAAACCCATCTGGACCTGGGCTTTTTTTGGGTGGTAGGCTTTTAATTGCTGCCTCAACTTCAGACCTTGTTATTGGTCTATTCGGCATTTCAACTTCTTCCTGGTTTAGGCTTGGGAGGATGCAAGTGTCCAGGAATTTATCCATTTCTTTTCTTCCAGGTTTACTAGTTTATGTGCATAGAGTTATTTGTAATAATCTCTGATGATGGTTTGTATTTCTGTGGGATCTGTGGTGATATCCCCTTTGTCGTTTTTTATTGCATCTATTTGATTATTAGCTCTTTTCTTTTTCATTAATCTGGCTAGTGGTCGGTCTATTTTGTTGATCTTTTCAAAAAACCAGCTCCTAGATTTATTGATTTTTTGAAGGGTTTTTTTGTGTCTCTATCTCCTTCAGTTATGCTCTGATCTCAGTTATTTCTTGTCTTCTGCTAGGTTTTGAGTTTTTTTTAATCTTGCTCCTCTAGCTCTTTCAATTTTGACAACAGCGTTTCGATTTTAGATCTTTCCTTTCTTCTCATGTGGGCATTTATGGCTATATATTTTCCTCTAGAAACTGCTTTAAATGTGTCCCAGAGATTCTGGTACATGTGTCTTAATTCTCATTGGTTTTGAAGAACATCTTCATTTCTACTTTCATTTCATCGTTTATCCAGTCAACATTCAAGAGCCAGTTCACTTTCCATGAAGCTGTGTGGTTCTGAGTTAGTTTCTGAATTCTGAGTTCTAACTTGATTGTGCTGTGGTCTGAGAGACTGTTTGTTATGATTTCCATTGTTTTGCATTTGCTGAGGTGTGATTTACTTCCAATTACGTGGTCAATTTTAGAGTAAGTGTGATGTGGTTCTGAAAAGAATGTATATTCTGTGGATTTGGGTGGAGAGTTGTGTAAATGTCCATTAGGTTTGCTTGGTCCAGGTCTGCATTCAAGTCCTTCATATCCTTGTTAATTTTGTGTCTCGTTGATCTGTTTAATATTGACTGTAAATTCTTTTTAACATTCTCTGGAATATAGCAAGTTCCATACAATGGTGTGTTATTGTATTTCAATCAAATTTCTCAACTTCTTTTGCTCATTATTGGCAGTAAAGTTCTTTTATACATTTTTATTTCTACCAATGATTTTCTCCTCTTTACTCTTTGTTGATTCATTTAAAAATATTTTAATCACATTTAACTTTTACAATCTCTCCTTGCTTTATCATCTTTTTTCAAAGTGCATCATGGTTTTCCCAGCAAACAGTAAAAAGTCTTTTCAAGAATGAAGGCCAGGCATGATGTCTTGTGCCTGTAGTCCTAGCACTTTAGGAGGCCAAGGCAGGATGATTATTTGAAGTCAGAAGTTTGAGACCAGCTTGGGCAACATAACAAGACATTGTCTGTACAAAAAAATTTAAAAATTAGTCAGGCATGGTGGTATGCACCTGTAGTCCTAGCTACTTGGGGAACTGAGTTAGAAGAACAGTCTGAGCCCAGAGGTTGAGGCTAGTCAGCACCACTGCACTCCAGCTTAGGAAGCAGAGTGAGATTCTGTATCTTTAAAAAAAAAAGACAAATATTTCCAGCAGATAAGATAAGAAGTCAACTAAAGTACTCGTTAAAATTCAACACTAATTATGGATAGCAAATACCTTGTTTGGCAGTTTTCAAAGACTATATGTATTGTCATTTCTGTTTTACTAAAATTCAGTATAACTTTTTTCTTCAACTGAATATTAGAATAAATATTTAAAATATAATCTGGAGAAAGGGAAAGACGTACTTCATGATGTGGGAGATACAATAATTCAAGTCAGAATTGGCTGATAAGGAATTTTTTAAAACTTTAGTTAGGCAATCGATTAGAGGTTGCCTTTTTGACAGAAATATTTTAGTTATAATACATTAATATAGAAAAGAAAGGACATTGATAGTATTCCAGAGCTATCAGGGAAAAGAGGTAGTATGTTCATTGATTTATGTACTGGGCTTTTCTGATTTTCAGATCAAAGGATTTTCTTTCTCTGTCATTTTTAACATGCCATTAATAAATTCAGTGAATCAAGTCTTCATCAGTCTAGGAAGCCTCGCTGCTATCTCCTGTGCCTTGGGTTGCCTGTAAGCATAAATCACTTTCTATCTAGGTGTTTCTCAACATTCAGGCATTAAATGGTAATCCTGTTTAAGCATCACACAGTGCTGGAAGGCTCTGAGTGAATGTACATTTACCATTGATGTCTAAAACCAAATGCTGAATCTGTCCAGACTCAGAGCTAATACTTGGGTATACTGCATCTTAAAATGGCGAAATTAAGACTGAGAAACATCATTGCTGTGGACAGAATGAACAGCTTCTAAAGACAGGAATATCAGTACCATCATGTGCTTTGTAATTCTGAATTACAGTTTTCCAGAGTTTGTGGGAACCTTGGGTATTATTTGGTCCAATCTCTCGTTTTACAGACATGGAACCTAAGACACCAAGAGAGAATAAGTGACTCATTTACTGCCTTAGAAATATAAATGCCAGTTCAGAGAAACAGCCTTCCATGCAGTTTCTTAGTTGGCAATATTGCAGGTTTGACATGGTTAGATATATTGATTGCTGTTTTTTGTTTGACTATTTTTTGTTGGGGGGCATTTATTACATACCGCTTTGCTGTCTAACTGGATTGTAAACTATTGAAGAGAAGGATTATATCTTGTTAAAATCTGTACAGTAGCACCAAATGCTTTCTTAAATTAATGCCTAATCCTAAATCTAATACTTATTAAGAATATATTGCTGAATAATTTATTTCTGGAAGAGCAACTATAGAAATTTTATGTTTTTAAAACAGAGCAACAGAAATAGATAGTAATGTCATAAATGCTGGTAATAGAGGTGAGAGAGTAGCAAAATCATTTCAGGGAATCCTGCAGAATTCATCCATAGTGCCATTTTGTATACAGAGCTACCTAACAGCAACTATGTCCAGATTTAAGGAAAGAACATGTTAGGCTCATTTTATGAGTAATTAAGGAGAATTCTACATAAGGAAAACTGAGGCTTCAGTTAATTTCTTTTCTGAGAAGATGACATCAAATTCAACTTCTGTTTGGAAGTTGTTTTATTTTGTCTTTTTATTTTATTTTAATTTTTTTTATTTTTTATATGTATTTTATTGTGTTTTAGGTTTGGGGGTACATGTGAAGAACATGCAAGATTGTTGCATAGGTACATACATGGCAATGTGATTTGCTGCCGTCCTCCCCATCACCTATTTCTGGCATTTCTAATTCTTGGTTTTCATGTATCTTCTCATGAATCAGCTATTTTAGAACTGTAGCATATATAAGAAAAAACAAACAGCTGGATGCACTTAGTTTGAAAGGATGAGTCATTGATGACCTTTCTCAAAAAAAAGACTGATAGGCAGGAGGATACTCTAGAAGCTACTGGAGAAAGTGATTATATAAGTCAGGATTTGTTTGCTTGTACCATGTAAACAAATGAGCTTCCAAATCTCAATGATTCAAAGAAAAAAGCCTTATATTTTGTACATTCTTACTGTCCAGGTCAATTGTCCAGCTTGGAAAAGTGCTACTTTCCACCTCGATGTCAGCCTGGGCTTTTATAGTCCCAGGAGCCCTTGCCTTAATTGCTTAGAACTGGAATATTACTCCATATCCACTCACATTTTACTAGTCAAAGCAAGTCATATGATTCTACTTAACTTGAAGCTGGTAGGGAGGTACCTTTCCTTTTATGCCCTGAAATAGAGGAAAACTGAATATTATTGAATAATATATTGTCTGTGATAGAGATGCATGTCTATTACTGATTTTATGTTTGCTCAGGCTTGAGATGGGGGATGAAGGCAACTATTATTCTCCTTAAAGGTAACACATGCCCTCACATGGTTAAAGAACAGTGACCTCATATTAATTTTGAAATGAAGAAGATAGCCTTTCATTTCTCAGTTACAGTTCAAGCCTGTTTATAATTTCATGACATTTCCCATGAAGATAAAAATTACTTTTTGCATGTCAAAGGCAAAGATTGTTGGTCCTCCTTTGGCCTAGAAATGCTAAATTCTTAGAAAATGGCAAAAGTAGGTTCTTAGCAATTTTTAAGACTCTATTTTCTCAGGTTTTCTAATGTAATGTCACTATTGCTAGAAAGCAATCAACTACTAGAAATCAGACGAACTGAGAGTTTTAATATGGATGTCTGTGAGTGTGTTAAACATGAGCACAACCCCAGGATCAATAAAGTTAAAAAAGTGGATAGGAAGATCTCTTTTTTTTTTTAAACCACCCCATTAAAAAACTTGTCTTACACTAATACAATCAATATTTACATCCAATTATTAATAAATGAAACATATGGTACACCTAAAGCTTTTGATTTTTCTTCATTTTTGCCATGGTTTTCTCCTATCATTTTCCCAGTTGTGTCTCTCTGTGCTATGAAATCCTAGCTATGATCTCAAATATTAATGTAGTACCTATAAAATAATAGAGTATAATATAGAGTGTCTCTTATTTGGGTCTATGGTCAAAATTCACAGTACAAATTTATAAAAAAACATATGCCAAATATTCATAAAAATAGTATGTGAAATATGCAGCTCTGAGAAATTACGTAACTTGGCAAAAGTTCCTTGCAGAGTAAGTGGCAGAGTTAGGGTTTGAACTCAGATCTACAACTGTATCTGGGAAACATACATTTAAGAAATACTGACTTTAGCTTGTTTAAATATTTCTTCCTGTTACTTTCCTAAGACATGTTATTACCTTTCTTTTCGATAAATGAAATGACATATTTTAAAATCTTTAAAATATATTTTCCTTGTATAATCAAATGGTTATTTTTTGAGCTGCATAATTTCAGATTTCTTGTCTTTATAATAAAAGTAGCTCTCACTTTATGCTAAGAATAAATGCCTCTAAAGGACATATAGAAGAAATATATATGACATGAATTTCTTTATATTTGCTACTTGTAGCCATCAGGGATTTTTGAATTTGTAGAATGAGTATTCCAAATTCCAACCATTCATAAAGTAATGAAATTGTCAATCTAGCTGAATAATTCTCCTAAAGGGTCATAACATAATAATTTCTTTCAAATATTATATTTTACTTACCTGAGTTAGGTAAAAATGGGGTATGAAATTTATTTACTTGCTCTTGCCCAATCACTATATATTGAAGTATATATTTAAGTAATTAAAAGAAACTTTAATTAAAGTTTTAAGTTACTGTGTGAAAAGAAAATATCAAGACTATTTTTGGATGACAAAATCAATTTGACAAAGGAAAGGAACATTGCTTCATAAGGTTATTTTGTGTGTTCTTCTCTGGGTAAAGACTTTGTAGGCAGAACTTATTTATGTGTTTGAAGTTGCATCTCATTTCTCACCTCAGGTGTCTCTCCATAGGCACCAACTGTAACACATCAGTAGCCGAACAGCTCACTGCCCTAAAGCGTTCTTGCTCATGCCTGGATGAGTTACTGAAGAAATTGCTCAAATTTCTAGCCCTTGTAGATCACTGGTCCTGGTAGATATTGTAAGTTTGGTTTCTTCTCAGCTCCTGTTTTTCCGTCAAAGAGCCACTGTTAGTTGATGCAATAAAAGATGGTAAATAAGTCAATTAACAATCTTTACTGTCTATGTAAAGAAGCAAAAAAGACTCATTATTATTCCAGTATGGAAATCCCTACCATCTATTTGAATCGAATGATTCAAGATCCCCAGTACCTCTTTTGTTGATCTTCTCAAAAAACCAACTCAGGGATTTATTGATTTTTTGAAGTTTTTGTTGTGTCTCCTTCAGTTCTGCTCTGATCTTAGTTATTTCTTGTCTTCTGCTAGCTTTTGAATTTGTTTGATCTTGCTCCTCTAGCTCTTTTAATTTTGACAATAGGGTGTCGATTTTAGATCTTTCCTAGCTTCTCATATGGGCATTTACTGCTATAAATTTTCATCTAGATACTGGTTTAAGTGTGTCCCAGAGATTCTGGTATGTTGGTCTTCATTCTCATTGGTTTCAAAGAACATCTTTATCTCTGCCTTCACTTCATTGTTTATCCAGTAGTCACTCAGAAGCAGATTGTTTAGTTTCCATGTAGTTGTGTGGTTTTGAGTGAGTTTCTTAATCCTGAGTTCTAATTTGATTACACTGTGGTCTGAGAGACTGGTTGTTATGATTTCTATTCTTTTACATTTGCTAAGGAGTGATTTACTTCCAATTATGTGGTCAATTTTAGAGTAAGTGCAATGTGGTGCTGAGAAGAATATATATTCTGTGGATTTGGGGTGGAGAGTTCTGTAGACGTCTATTAGGTCTACTCAGTCCAAATCTGAGTTTAAGTCCTGGATATCCTTGTTAATTTTCTGTCTGGTTGATCTGTCTAATATTGACAGTGGAATATTAAACTCTCCCACTATTACTGTGTGAGAGTCTAAGTCTCTTTGTAGGTCATTAAGAACTTGCTTTATGTATCTCGGTGCTCCTGTATTGGGTGCATATATATATATATATATATATATATATATATATATATGATAGTTAGCTCTTCTTGATGCATTGATCCTTTTACCATTATGTAATGCCCTTCTTTGCCTCTTGTGATCTTTGTTGGTTTAAAGACTAGGATTGCAACCCCTGCTCTTTTTTTTTTTTTCTCTCCAAATCTTTCTCCATCTCTTTATTTTG
>PVKP010001409.1:122172-147422 GCA_004027715.1 Plecturocebus donacophilus | reverse complement strand
TGAGGAGCTGCGATCCCCTGTAGGAGGAGAGGCATTCTGATTTCGGGTGTTCTCAGCCTTTTTGCACTGGTTTCTTCCCATTTTTGTGGATTTATCCACCTGTCGTCTTTGTAATTGCCGACTTTCAGATTGGGTCTCTGAGTGGACGTCTGGCTTGTTGGTGATGAAGTTTTTTCTGTTTCTTAGTTTTCCTTCGGGGAGCGCTCCTTCCCCACAGAGCTGGGCCTTCCCGGGTTCAGCTGTGCTTCTCAGTCCTCAGCGCTTCCAATTGCTGTTCTCCTTGTGGGGATGGGACCGGCCGCGCCCGACCAAAAGGGCACCACCCAGTCCCGCACACTCTGCGCCGAGAAGCACCGCGCCGGCCAAAAGAGTCGCGCTGGCGACCTGCGTGGCTCCCTCGCCGGGAATCTCCCAGTCCGTGGGCATCAAATATTCGTCTGCAACTGCGGCGTCCACTCGCTCTCTGTGCCCTCACCGCGAGCCACAATCCCGAGCTGCTGCTACGCGGCCATTTTGGATCTCTCTCCGCCCGGTGATGAAGTTTTTCTGTTTCTTAGTTTTTCTTTGGCGGACACCAGTTCCCCTCTGAGCCAGACCTTCCTGGGTTCACTGCGCCCGCTGTGAAACTCTCAGTCCTCAGCGCTTCCAATTGCTGTTTTCCTTGTGGGGATGGGACCAGCCGAGCCCGTCCGTCCCGCACACTCCGCACCGGGAAGCGCCGCGCTGGGTGCCGGCAAAAGAGCCGCACTGGCCAAAAGAGTCGCGCCGGCGACCTGCGTGGCTTCTCCGCCGGGAATCTTCTGGTCTGTGGGCAACAAAAACTTGTTGGAAAGTGTGGCGTCCACTCGTTCTCTGCGCTTTCACTGGGAGCTACATTCCTGAGCTGTTGCTAGTCGGCCATCTTGGATCTCTCTCCTGTTTTGTGTTTCTTAAGAGTCTTGCTATGTTGCCCAGGCTGGACTTGAACTCCTGGCCTCAAGTAATCCTCCTGGCTTGGCATCCCAAGTAGCTGGGACTACAGGCATGTGCCACCATACCCAGCTTCTTCCTTTGAATTTAAATGTTACCTGGGAGGACCAATTAGAAATGGGGGCTCCTTTCTCAAGGACTGTTGCAGTGGAGATGGGGTTTCACCGTGTTGGTAAGTGTAGGGGGCCCTGGATTTGAGCTTAAGTCAAGCCCGGCCAGTGTACGCTGCGTATAGCTCAACTATGGCAGCTCCTCCTTCCTGTCTAGACTCATAACTGCTCCCCATCCCTAGCTGGAGGAGCTCCTGGCTTCCTTCCCTTTCCCTCTGGATTCTGTATCATGAAAGCCCAAGGGACAGACCTGGCAGTCCAGATTCCTCTGTAGCAGCTGCAGAGGCAGCAGCCTAGAACACAACACCATCATCTTTGCCCTGGCACAAGGGATAACTTTTATGACTGGAGGAGTCTTAGCATTTGAATACCTTGGGGTTAAGATTGGGACCAGTGCCAACTTGCAAGTTTCTGAGTGGTCAGAACCAGGGAATGCTCAGAAAAAAAT
Source organism: Plecturocebus donacophilus (assembly GCA_004027715.1). Classification (NCBI taxonomy): domain Eukaryota; kingdom Metazoa; phylum Chordata; class Mammalia; order Primates; family Pitheciidae; genus Plecturocebus; species Plecturocebus donacophilus. Next base: position 145,895 of record PVKP010001409.1, on the reverse strand, counting down.
CTTTAAGCAGAGACTGATCCATAACTTCTGGACAATGACATAGGGAAGCCATAGAGTCCTGGAGGGGGGCCTGGAAAGTGTTTGGGAAAAGGGGGTGATGTGGAGCGCCCCAGCTACAGCCTGGTCGGGACATGGCAGTGGACAGTGAGTGCAAATGTGGACCCTGCTCCCGGCCCAGAGGGGAAGTGAGAACCTGAGCCGACCTCGCTGGGCTGTGAGGGAAGTGGTGTTTCGTTAGGGGAAACCAGGTTTCATCTTCAGCAGGAGGTGGAAGATACGTAAAAACAAAAGCAAACGGAGGTAAAGAGTAACCACCATGTTTTGTAAGTTAAACTCTCAACACTCCAGCCTGGGCGACAGAGTGAGACCCTGTCTGAAAAAAAAAAAAAAAAAAGACTCAATAAAGTGTATAGAGTGGGTCCTGTCTGCAGCCAGGGTGCTGATGGGAACAAGGGCATGTGCTGGGGACTGTCCATGGCTGAGTGCAGCTGCTGTTAGGAAGGAGAAGGGACTACACAGTCCAGACTGTCAAGGGCCTTGGATACCAATGTTGAGAGTACTTAACATTTTTTTTTTTTTGAGACAGAGTCTCCCTCTGTCACCCAGCTGGAGAGCGGTGCTGCAATCTTGGCTCGCTGGAAACTCCGCCTCCCAGGTTCAAGCGATTCTCCTGCCTCGGCCTCCCGCGTAGCTGGGACTGTAGGCGTGTACCACCATGTTCAGCTAATTTTTGTATTTTCAGTAGAGATGGGTTTTCACCACGTTGGCCAGGTGTTGGTCTCGAACCCCTGACCTCAAGTGATCTAGCTGCCTTGGCCTCCCCAAGTGCTGGGATTACAGGTGTGAGCCACCACACCCAGCCGAGAGTACCTACCACTTTCTTTTCCTGACCGCTTTTCATTAATCTTTGGCATTGGGCCCCTTCGCTGGTCAGGGTTCCTTTGTCCAGTCATACCCCGCCACCCTGCAAGCAGCAGATGTTTAGTTCAAACTGGTCCCAGCATAAAGGGAAAAGAACAATGCATCTGCTCATGGAATTAAAAAAAGTCTAGGGGTAATGGTTCTAGGTATAGTTGGGTCCTTGTGCCCAAATGAATGTTACCATGACTCAGTTTCGCTCTCCTTCTTAGTTCCTCTTTCTTCTGTGTGAGTTTCTCTCTTAGGGAATGTCTTCACACGTGGGGACAAGCAGGTAGCCAGCATGTCCAAACTTTCATTTCCACCAGCCCAGCAATTCTAGTAGGAAGACAGCTTCTCTTTCTCAGTAATTCCAAGGAAAGTTCTGGAATTGGCTCCAATTGAATTGGCTTCTTCCTATTCCCATCCCTGAACCAATCACTGTGGCTTGGGGGACGTGATATATGACTTGGACGGTGCTGACCACTGGTCTAAGAGGTGGGGCTGGCTTCACCCATATCTCTCAGCCTGATTGGAGGAGGGGTGGTTCCCAGTGGAAGATCTGGGCATTCCTACTGAAAGAGACAGGAGTAAGTTGGGCAGACGAAACAAAAACTGTCCATTGTATGTTTGTGACTGTATTGTCTCTGAAGCCTGATCACAGGTATTTGCTGTAATTGATGTTCTAGCTCGTCTGATCTTGCCGGACGGAACAAGCCCTTCGTTCAGTCATCAGCTTGGATGGTAGAGTTTCATGGCATGCTGAGACATCAGCAATGGCCCAGTGGGACTTAGAGGGATTCTGCTTCCCTGGGAACATGGCCAGAGTTTTCATCTCCACAGGGGCTGTGGTCAGTGTCCTTGAGCCGTGGTGAACTAGGGCAGGAAGCCTGGCGGAAGGGAGTTCTTTCGAGGCTTGCTGATGCTTAGAGTCAGGAGGGGGCAGCTCTGGGGTTCTGGCTTCTCTGTCAATTTGCAGCAAAGCTGGCAAACGGAATGGGATTGCCACCCGATTTGGGAGGCAGCCCTAGGCCTCGTGGAATTCTAGGAAGGCTGCGTCTCAGAAGATGAAAGGAAGGCTCCATGGTGAGGGAGGACTTTCCAGGGACATAGCTGTCCCAGCACTGTGGCCGATCATTTCCATGACCTTGATCTTCATTCACTCTCCTTCTCAGGAGGAGGACTGTGTTGGGAAGTAAGAGTGACCTCTTTCAAGGGCAGAGGTTCTCAGAGTTTGTTTTGCAAAGGAATTATGGGTTGGAGCCAGAGACACCTAATTAAATTCGTACCTCCAGCCCCCCTGCTAGGGAATTGGCTTCAGCAAGTCTAAGGTAGGTGGGGTACAGGATTCTGCATTCTGAATAAGCACCCAGAGGTTCTGATGAGGCTGGTTCAGGAAATACCCTTTGAGGTCCACCTCTTGAGGCGGGAGTGTCTGAGGCCAAGGACGTAGGCCAGACTCCAGTATTGAGACGGGGTCCATGTGGTAAAACGAGGGGACCGCCTGAGCTCAGAAACAGGGCAGAGCTGAAAGTGTATGTGCTTCCCTTGGTTAGTCCTGGCTAAAGTTTTGGGCCTTGGACTAAGAGGTGCTGAGGACCATAGAGAGAGATGCCATGTCATGCTAGGTCACACTCGCATCTGCTGACTCCCTGCTTTCTCTGCAATGGAACCCCCTTTGATGGACTTCATTGTGTTTATAGCCAATAATCCTTTCTTAACAATAGTGTTCATTGTGTAGTACATGCTGACTTGTTTAAAAAATGTTTAGACTGGTTGTATACATATGGACAGTGCATTCTTAAGTAGAATTTAACACATTTTGCAACTGTTAAAGCCACCCCAACACAGAATATCTCAGTGAAATAGAGGAGTTAGTTCCTGGTATAAATGCGGATGGTGAAGGAATAAGAGGAAGGACAGAACGGGGGCAGACAGGGGTGGAGCCTGTGTGGGAGTGAGATAGTGGGGGTGATGGGGTGGGTGTTTGTCTATGGGTTATGATTAGTGTTGCAGGAGGCAGGGAGTTCAGAGGCGTGGAGTTCTAGGTGAAGGATCAGCCACAGGGGAGTTGGGCTGGGTGAAATATTCTGAGTTGGTGAAGTTTAGGGACTACAGGAGCTTGTAGAACTCATCAAAGTAGTGCGGGTAAGTCGAATGCTCGAGTGTCCTCTCCAAGGCCTAGGCCCTAGACTCAGGAGTGAGATAGGTGTTCCCTAGTGGGGGTGGAGGGCCTCATCCTCCAGGGATGTTTGATGATTCTTGGAGGCACAGATTCCTGTCACAAGCAAGTGCGAAGGGACTAGGAAGGACGAGTTGATTGACTGATTCATTCATTCACTCGCTCTCTCTAGGGACTATCCCTCCTTGGTGAGCATAGTACACCTCACTCAGCTGGCATTCTAGTGGGGTGGCAATAGTTAAACAAATAGATATGTAATATAATTTCAGGATGTGCAGAGCCATGAAGGAAAATAAAGGAAGTGAAGAGGTGAGGGAGTGGCAATTTTAGATTTGGGGGAGCGTCAGGGAGAGCCTCTCTGAGAAGGTGATGGTTGACAGAGACCTGAGGGGCGGGGGCAGCCCGGTGGACACTGGAGAGATGGGCAGCCAGGCCTGACTTCATGCTGGGAGATTGCTGGGCCTGTGGATATTTCATGACTGCGTGGGACACAAGCTCACTGGCTCAGGCTCTATTTTGGGGTCAGCACTGACTCAACACCCAGTGTTAAGCAGCTGGTATGCTGCCGTGAGACTGTTTCTGCTGCAAAATGAGGATCCTCCTAGCTACTGCTGTTTTACAAGAATCTCCTGAGAATTGGTCAGTGTCTTTCTAGAAAGTGTTTTTATTACACAGTATCTTGCATGTATGCCGCGGGGTAAATTGTTAGCAACGAATCCAGCTATGTTCTCAGAGAGCAAAGTTTGGGCTGGTCTACTGAGCACTGACACTGAGTTGACCCCCAGAAAAGGCCTTGAACACCTGCTGATTTTTTTGTTGGGGTTACTGCTTGCGGGGCTCTGTCCTGCACACTTTGACTTAGTAGGAATACTCCTACTAAAAGAGGCAGGGGTAAGTTGGGCAGACGAAACAAAAACTGTCCGTTGTGTCTTTGCGACTGTATCGTCACTGAAGCCTGACCACAGGTATTTGTTGTAATTGATGTTCTAGCTCGTCTGATCTTGCCGGACGGAACAAGCCCTTCGTTCTGTCATCAACTTGGATGGTGGAGTTTCATGGCATGCTGAGACATCAGCAATGGCCCAGTGGGACTTAGAGGGATTCTGCTTCCCTAGGAACATGGCCAGAGTTTTCATCTCCACAGGGGCTGTGGGCAGTGTTCTTGAGGAGTACGCTGACACACAGATACTATGTTTTGCTAGTTTGGCTGAGGGACTGAGTGGTTTACAGACTCATTGGAGAGTGCTGTAAACAGCTGCAACTTCCAGCCTTCCTGAGGTAGTAAGGCTTGCACTTTGGGAGGCCGAGGAAGGAGGATCTCCTGAACCCCAGCGTTCAACACCAGCCTGGGCAACAGAGTGAGACCTTGTCTCTACAAAAATTAAAAAAAAATTATCTGGGTGTTGGTATCTATAGTCCTAGCTACTGGGGAGCCGGAGGCAAGAGGGTCGCTTGAGCCCAGGAAGAGAAAGAAAGAGAGAAAGAAAGAAAGAAAGGAAAGAAAGAAAGAAAGGAAGGAAGGAGAGAGAGAGAAAGAGAGAAGGGAGGGAGGGAGGGAGGGAAGAAGAAGGAAGGAAGGAAGGAAGGAAGGAAGAAGGAAGGAAGGAAGGAAGGAAGGAGATTATTGATTTCCAGAGCCCAGAAAAAATAAGAAAGAAAGAGAGAAACTGATTGTTGATTTCCAGAGATACACAGGAGGTGTGGGATAGAGAGGAGGAGCAGGACTGAGGGGTGTGACCCCCTCGGTGTTGAGGTGGAAGTCCTAGCATTCGGAATCACATCACCGGAGCTCCACCTGGGCCCTTCACGTTTCAAAGGCTTGACTGGGAGATAATGGCTCCCTAAGGCACATGTTCGTGTGTCTGTAGCTCAGAAAGTCCAGTGACAAATGTTTGGAGACGTTCCCTAGCTGTGTGGCTACTGCCTCAATTAGTACATTTTCTGAGAAAAGGCTTCCACATTGACACAGCCTCCCAGCTCTTTTTGGGTTCGATACTTAACTCCAGTGGCGCCCATCACCTACAAACAAAAGTGAGAACACATCTGTTAAAAACGTTCTCTGTGAGTCCTGCCTTTGCTCCTCAACCTTCAATGGCTCACCATTGCTCACTGAGTAGAAACCTAACTCCCTCTCCGGTGCCCTCCACAAGCAGGATCCAGCGTATCTTTCCAGACCATCTTCTCATCTCTCTCTCTCATGTCTCCTGAGCTCTAACTGATTCACAGATCTGCTAGTTTCTCTGCTTGTTGAAATGGAAGTCCTAGCATGGAAATTCCATCACCAGGGGCCTTCACTGACTTTCAGTGACTTGGCTGGGAGATAGTGGCTCCCTAAGGCACCTGTCCGATACCTCATACCTGCTAGTTTCTCTGTTGTGTGATGCTCTTGCACCTGTATGGCTTTACTCACTGTGCTTTTTACCTAGAAATCCAACCCACAATCTTCACATTTCAGAATTTTCCTTCTCCACGAGCAGCCACTCCTGGCCTCCACCATACTTTGTAGGTCTCTATGGCCCTCACAGACTGTTATTGGGGCATCAGTGCCCTTGCTGGGTTGTGAACTGTGAGGGTCTGGGGTGGTTAGAGACTGTAGTATCAGTCAGCTTGGGTTGCCATAACAAAAACCTTAGAGTGTGTGGCTTACACAGCAGAAATGTTTATTTCCTTACAGTTCTATGGAATCTGGAAATCTAGCATCAAGTTGCTAGCATGATCTGGTTTCTGGTGAGGGCTTCCTTCCTGGCTTGCAGACGGCCGCTTTCTCTCTGCGTCCTCACATGACCTTTTCTCAGTGTGTGAGCAGGTGTGGTGGGGTGTGTGTGGAACCTCTCTCTTCTTATAAGGACACTAATCCTTTCAAATTGAGACCCATCCTTATGATCTCATTTCCCTTTAATTACCTCCTAAAAATCTTATCTCTGAATATGGTCACATTAGGTGTTAGGGCTTCAACATATGAATTTTGTGGGGGACATAATTCAACCCATGACATTCTGTACTTGGCCCCCAAATTCATGTCCTTCTTATATGCAAAATACATTCATTACATCCCAACAGCTTCCGAAGTCTTAATTTATCCCAGCACCAACTCTGAAGTCCAGATTCTTGTCTAAATATCATCTACATCAGATATGGGTGAGACTAGAAGTACAATTCATCCTAAAGCCAAACTCCTCACCAGCTGTGAATCTGTGGAACAAGACAAGTTGTATGCTTCCAAGATACGATAATGGGGCAAGTGTGGGATAGACATTCCCATTCCAAAAGGGAGAAATGTGAAAGGAGGAAGAAGTGATGTGTCCCAAGAAAGCCCAGAACCTAGGAGATAAAGTCCAGTAGAGTTTAAGGCTTCAGAATAACCCTTTTTGGTTTGTCTTCCCTTCTGGCCCACTGAGGTGGCCATGTCATCTCCATGGCTGTAGGTGTGGGTCCTCCAACAACCCCCTCCTCCGACTCCCAGGCATCACATGGAGGCTATCTGGCTTCTTGAACTGAGGCAGTAGCCCTGATTATTTCTGAATCACCCTTACAGTAATTTTTCCCTCTTAAAGAATAGTGTGGGCTGGGCACAGTGGCTCATGCCTATAATCCCAGCACTTTGGGAGGCTGAGGTGGGTGGATTGCCGGATGTCAGGAGTTCGAGACCAGCCTGGCCAACATGGCGAAACCCTGTCTCTACTAAAAATATAAAAATTAGCCAGGCGTGCTGGCAGGCACCTATAATCCCAGCTACCCTGGAGGCTGAGGCAGGAAAATCGCTTGAACTCGGGAGGCAGAGGTTGCAGCGAGCTGAGATGGCGCCACTGCACTCCAGCCTGGGTGACCGAGTGAGACTCTGTCTCAAAAAATAAAAATAGTGCATGTTCACAGCTGAGTACCTCATTGTTTTTCACTGTGAGATCTAAGAAGTCTGACAGCCTTCCTTCAATTGTCTTGTCTCTTCCCCTTCGGTTCAAACTGGCAGTGTTTCTTTCGGTTCCTATAATTCCATAGGCATTTTATTAAGTGATGGTCCAGCCACATTTTTGGTGTTCACTTCAGAACATGCTTCCTCATTTTTCTCAGTATGGGTAGGCTGATAATTTTCCAACTCTTTAATTTTGGTTCCCTTTTACCTAAACATTCTTTTTCTAATCCATCCCTCTCCCAGGAGGAAAGAAGTTGCTTCTCCCACGTTTGCTCAGGAGTATCCTGAGCTAAATATCCAGTTTCATTGTTTGCAAGTCCCATCTCTTGCAACACAGCAAAGCACAGTTTAGTCCAGACTTTGCCACTTTATAACAAGGATCAGTTTCCCTCCAGTTTCCAATACATATTCCTCGTTCCCATTTGAGACCTCACCAGAATGACCTTTAATGCCCATATTTCGGCCAACATTCTATTCATGGCAATCTAGACTTTTTCCAGCATTCTCCTCAAAAGCTCCTCTAACCTCTACGCATTACTCAGCTCCAAAGCCGTTTTCACATTTTGTAGGTATTTGCTACAGCAGCACCCCACTTCTCAGGACCAAAATGTTTCTTATTCAGCTTGGGTTGCCATAACAAAACACCACAGACTGGATGGATTTGCTACATTTACATTTATTTTCTCACAGTTCTGGATGCTGAAAGTCCGAGACTGGGGTGCTAGCACGGGTGGGTGCTAGGGAAGTCCCCTTCCTGGCTTGCAGATGGCCACCTCCTCGCTGAGTCCTCACATGGGGCACAGCGGTCACACAGGAGAATTCTAGTCTCTTCCTCTCCTTATAAGAACATCAATCCTATCCGATTAGGACCCCAACCCTATGACCTCATTTTTCTTAATTACCTCCTAAAATCCCTGTTTCCAAATAGAGTCACACTGGAGCATTAGGGGTTAGAGTTTCTTTCTTTTTTTTTTTTTTTTTGAGACAAGGTCTTGCTCTGTTGCCCAAGCTAGAGTGCAGTGGCTGAATCTCAGCCCACTGCAACCTCTGCCTCCTGGGTTCAAGCCATTAGCCACACCTGGCTAATTTTTGTATTGTTGTAGAGATAGAGTTTCACCATGTTGGCCAGGCTGATCTTGAACTCCTGACTTCAAGTGATCCACCCACATTGGCCTCCCAAACTGCTGGGATGACAGGCGTGAGCCACGGTGCCAAGCCCTGGAGTTTCAACATACAGATTTGTGGGGCACACAATTCAGTCCAGAGTACGGTCTAGAAGAAGATTTAAATCTCTTCCAGCACTGCCCAGATGGGTGCTCTGCAAATGCATGGTCAACTGAAAGGCGTGGATTACAGAGTCTCCAAGGAATTGTTTTTATAGGCTCTGCTGCCCCAGCTTATGGGGTTGCTGAAGTCTCACAGCCGCTGGGAGGGCACGCAAGAGTGAACAGGTTTTTGTGGGAGTGGGACTAAAGGAGCTGTCTCAGCTGTGTCTATTAAAGACCAGCCTCATGGGGTGAGAATGTCGTGAGGCTATTGTTCAGCCCATCTAATTTTTAATGCTAATAATAATTATTCTGAGCATTTGGATTTGTTAAAATACACACACACACACGCACACACAGAGTGAGGATTGTGAATTGTGTAACTGGCCATATTGTCTCTGATGCCCTTGGTCAACCCACCTATAATGACAGTGTAGCAGCCATGTGGCGGGCATTGCTAGCCTCATTCATAGATTACCTTCATGTTCGCACTCATGTTTTTCTATCTTTTCCCTACCTACTTTTTTTTTGAGATGGAGTTTTGCTCTGTCATCTAGGTTGGCGTGCAGTGGTACAATCTCGGCTCACTGTAACCTCCGCCTCCTAGGTTCAAGCGATTCTCCTGCCTCAGTCTCCTGAGTAATTGGAATTACAGGAGCGTGCCACCATGCCTGGCTAATTTTTTCTATTTTTAGTAGAGATAGAGTTTCACCATGTTGGCCAGAATGGTCTTGAACTCCTGACCTCAAGTGATCCTCCCAAAGTGCTGGGATTACAGGCATGAGCTCCCATGCCCTTTTAATTCATGCATTCTTGCTGTATTTTAGGTGCCATTCAAGTTTCCAGAATTCCAGAAATCTTTTCAGAGCATGGTTAGGTTATATACACTTTAGCAACATTTTTTTTTTTGACACGGAATCTCACGCTGTCACCCAGGCTGGAGGGCAATGGCAAAATCTCAGCTCCCTGCAACCCCTGCCTCCTGGGTTCAAGTGATTCTCCTGCCTCAGCCTCCCAAGTAGCTGAGATTACAGGCATGTGCCACCACACCCAGCTAATTTTTGTGTTTTTAGTAGAGACAGGGTTTCACCATGTTGATCATGCTGGTCTCGGACTCCTGACCTGGTGATCCGCCTGCCTCAGCCTCCCAAAGTGCTGGAATTACAGGCACGAGCCACCACGCCTGGCCTACATGCACTTTAAAAATAAAATTGCTCACGCATTCCCTGGGAAGGGCCAACAGTTTAAATGTCAAAGTCGAAGAAGTACGATAAATTCACGCCTGAGCCTGGTGCGGGGTTAAAAAAAAAAAATCTCTCTCTTTTTTTAACTTTGGTTTTAAGATCGGGGTATATATGCAGGTTTGTTATAAAGGTAAACTTATGTCATGGGGTTTATGTCATGGTACAGATTATTTCATCACCCAGGTATTAAGCCTAGTACTCTTTAGTTATTCTTCCTGATCCTCTCCCTCCTCCCACCCTCTACCCTCTGACAGGACTCACTGTGTCCTGTTCACCTCTATGTGTCCACTTGTGCTCATCATTTAGCTCCTGCTTATAAGTAAGAACATGAGGTATTTGGTTTTCTGTTCTTGGGTTAGTTTGCTAAGGATAACAGCCCCCAGCTCCTTCCACATCCTTGCAAAGGAATGATCTTGTTATTTTTTTATGGCTGCATAGTATTCCATGGTGTTTACACACCACCATGGTGTTTTCTTTATCCAGTCTACCACCAGTGGACATTTGCGTTGATTCTATGTCTTTGCTATTGTGAATAGTGCTGCAATGAACATATGCATGCATCTTTATGGAAGAGTGATTTATAGTCCTTTGGGTCCTAATTCTTACAATAAACTTAAACAATAGCTATTAAAATCCCCATTCCAGACGATAGAACTGAAGGTGATGGAGATTAAATAACCTGTCCAACTCTGGGGTTGGTGGAGCTGGTGTTCAAATCCTGGTCCATCGGATGCTGTAATAGACCTTGCATCCTTTCTACCCTGTTTCCCCGCTTCCATGATGGAGGCAAAGTATCTTGAAGTCCAGTCCTGGGGAGGGAGCAGGAAAGGCAGAATCCAGAGGTGCGACAGAGTCCTGGAATGAGGGAATTCAGGGCTCCCACATGCATCTGGGAACCGCGGACATGGGGTTCAGCTTCTGGGGTGACAGGCAGCTGCCGGGCTGCTTGCACTTCTGGCAGGTATCGGGGTCTCAGCTGGCCAGGCCAGAACACAGCTACTGTGAGAGTCAGAAGACCTTTTGGGCGCTGAGGGAGAAAGAAAAGACGAAGCTTGGGGATCGCACAGTGCCCTCACATGAATCACCTGCACTTTAAGCCAATAAAAGCCAATAAAATAGATCTGGGACTGACTTCGGGGATCACAGTCGGGCATGGAATTCCGTTCAGCTTGGTGAGTTCTGATGGAATGTCTGACATGTAGGGGGTGCTGGGGAACAGAGAGCCACCAGCCCAGGACCTGACTTTGGGAAACTCCCTGTTCCCTGAGGGCCGAGGAATCTGAAACGGGATCTCTTCAGGCCTGGAACCTAGGGTTCTGGAAGGATTCACATTCACACATTTCTCTTCCAGGGCCATGTTCTGCAATGATTTAAAGGAAAAGTATGAGAAGAGGATCATTATTAAGGGGGTCGACGCTGAGACCATGCACACTCTCCTGGACTACACATACACCAGCAAGGCGCTGATCACCAAGCAGAATGTCCAGCGGGTCCTGGAGGCTGCTAACCTCTTCCAGGTGTGTGAACAAACTGGCTCGGTGCTCTCCTGTGAAGCAGGTGAATGCAGTAGTTCTCCAGAAGCCAGGCCTGTGCCTGGGACAGGGACACACACACACACACACACACACACACACACCCGCCAGCTGGGCTTGTGCTTACTTGAAAGCTAGAAGATGCTCATTTGGACATTTCCTGAGAGGTGTGAGATGGAGCACTGACTCCTCAGTAAGATGAAGCCGGGGAGCTTGGTGCCCAGAACCTACACTAGGGCCCTGACTCTAAAAGCAATGACTACAATGTGCAGAAGCTTAACTGGGGCCGGTGGCTGCAGCCGGCACTTCCACACACAACTTCTAATTCACAGCACAAGCTGGGGAGGTGATTATTTTCCCCATTTTACAAGTAGGGAAGGGAAGGCACATAGAGAAGAATTGGTAAGGCTGTGACATGAACCCTGGGCTTGCTGAGAGCAGGGTCCACATGCTGGCCGCCACACCACGCAGCCTCCTGGGCAGCAGGATCCAGGTCCTGGGGGAGACAGGACCTTGCGTGGTTGGCACTTGGTGGTGGCTGTGAAAGAAGGGCATTGAGAAGTAAGGGTGTTGTAGAAGGTGAGGGAGAGACCCACAGGATTAAGGTTTATTTTACAATCATGTGTATTGCTTCCATTCAACAATGTTTGCTTCAATCTGATTATAATAATTAGATACAGCTTCATAAAAGACCCATAGATTATGTCAGTTGCACCCGCAGTTATCACAGGGATCCCATCCCAAGTTACCATCTTTGTTTAGGTCTAAGATTACACCACTGAACCTGATTCCATTGGATGAAGGCAGAGGTTGTTGCATTGCCTGGATGTTGAGACTTATGTGAATCAGGGTCCAGGGATAGACCAGGGCACACATCAGATCTGGTCCATGGTTTGGGATTTGAGGGGGTAGTGTCCACTTGGGTCATCAACAGGTTGGGAGTTGAGGGGAGTGGAAAGTCAGCCTGGAAAGGTAGGGAATGAGGGGTCCAGGGTCTAAGACCATTGGCCATGGGGCTAGCTTTGTTGAGGCTGTAGTCAGGGCAGGATACATGAAGTCTGGCAAAGAAGGAAGAGTGGACAGAGGAAGGAAAATCAACTGTGAACAAGCTCTGATGCATTCTGAGTGAGGGGTTGCTGCAATTTTAGTCAATTTCATGGGCTTAATTTCCCCCAGGACGTCTTAAAGATACAGAGCAAGTATCTCTGTAAACAGGCACACACCGATGCCCTGTCTTTTCTCTGTCCTGAGCTGCTCACACCCTGAGCCTCACTGACTGACAGGAAAACATTCCTTATCATGTGAAGAAGGGGCTCACTCAGCAAGTTCATGCTCAGTGGCATCCTCTCGTTCCCTCCTTAGACTGCCGCTACTCCAGCAGTCTAACTTCAGAGAGATCCTTTCCATGTCAGAGGGCATGGGTTGTTTTCCTCCTGAACTTTCTAGAAAAGGCAAATATCCTCGCCCTCAACTGCCGCGCTGAAAAAGGCTCATACCTGGAGCAGTATCACCCCATTCAGCATTATTTAGGGAAGCCACAGCTGCCATTGATACTTTAATGCTGATCTTCACTGGGGCCCAGAGAGGGTTGCTAACTTGTTAGAAGTAGCAGTACTGACAGTAATGATAGTAATAGCACTTGCTGCTTTATGTATAGGTTTTTTTTTTTTTTTTTTTTTTTTTTTTTTTGAGATGGAATCTTGCTCTGTCGCCAGGCTGGAGTGCAGTGGCGCAGTCTTGGCTCACTGCAACCTCCGCCTCCTGGGTTCAAGCGATTCTTCTGCCTCAGCCTCCCGAGTAGCTGGGACCACAGGCACGTGCCACCACGCCCGGCTATTTTTTGTATTTTTAGTAGAGACGGGGTTTCACCATGTTGGCCAGGATGATCTCGATCTCTTGACCTCATGATCCGCCCGCCTCGGCCTCACAAAGTGCTGTCCGTATAGTTTTAACACCAAAGTAGATGCTCAGTGAATACACATTTTATTCAGCACTTATCCACATGCCTTGAGTAACAGAGCTGGGACTAGCAGCCAAGTCTCTTGATTTTCCCACTAGCTGAAAGCAAGTCTTATACAATAAGCTAAGGAGTAGTGCTTTGTTTTCCAAAATCCAGTTTTTAGTGTTTGTAATTGGAATAGCATTACAAACTTACTACAGAAAAATTAGAAGCCCATACAAGTAAAAAGACGTAAAAATTACCTATAGTTCCTTCCTATTCATAGACAATACGGCAGCTTCACTGGCGTACACACTTACGGGTCCTCTCCTGTGCACTGACACGGACAGAGGCAGCTGGGGGGGTGGTTAATGACACAGCTCTGGGCTCAGCCCGCCTAGATTGAAATCCCAGCTCCACCTCTCATAGTGAACTTTGCAAAAGTTTCGTAATTTCTTTGTGCTCCAGTTTCCTTTTTGGTAAACAAGGATTAAAATAGAGCCCATTACACAGAATTGTTGTAATACTTAACGGAATGTTTAAACGATGCTTGGTACATGATAAATGCTATATAAATGTTTATAATATTGCCTATTACATATCCTTTAGGAAAATAGTGTCCCATTAGATACACTGTTTTTTTGTTTTGTTGTTTTGTTTTGAGACAAAAGTTTCGCTCTTGTCACCCAGCCTGGAGCGTAATGGTGTGATCTCAGCTCACTGCAACCTTCAACTCCTGGGTTCAAGCCATTCTCCTGTTTCAGCCTCCCGAGTAGCTGGGATTACAGGTGTGTGCCACCACACCTGGCTAATTTTTGTATTTTTAGTAGAGACGGGGTTTTATCGTGTTGGCCAAGCTGGTCTCGAACTCCTGACCTCAGGTGATCCACCTGCCTTGACCTCCCAAAGTGCTGGGATTACAGGAGTGAGCCACCCACCCAGCCTGGATACACTGTTTTTAATCTATTTATTTTATCTACATTGTAATCGCTTCTCATGCTAGATGCATTTCGGTAATGACACATTTCTGTAATGACATAATAGCTTAATGGAATTCAATAATATAATAATTTAGTGAATCAATTTCTGTGGCTGAAAGTTTAGGTTGTTTTCATTTACTTGACTGTTTAAAACAATGTTTTCATGACATCTTTTTACTTTTATTTTATATGGATGAGATAAATGTCCTAATAGAAATAAAATGAACTAAGGACATGAATAGGTAATTTACAAAAGAGGAAGACCAAATGGTACATGAATATATTTTTTAAGTGCTGAACTTCATTGTAATCCAAAAGGCACATTAAGTCAACAATAAAATAACATTTGTGTATTATTTTGGCCAAGAGTGTGTGCAATATAATATGTAGTGTTTGCAAAGGTGAAGGAAAATAAAGACTTCCATTCATTGCTGGTAGAAGTATACATGGAAATCTCTTTCTGGAAGTCGCCTTGGAAATAGATGCTAAAAACTTTTAAAATGCACATGCTAAATAAATAAGTACAAATATTCAAAGTAGTTCATATATATAGCTTTGTAGTGGATTGGATTGTGTCCTCTAGAAAGGTACATCCACGTCCCAACCCTGATTGTTGTGTGACCTTATTTGGAAATAGGGGCTTTGCGGATGTAACTGAGTTAAGGACCTTGAGATGAGTGCCTACTGGATTTAGGGTGAGTCTTGAGTCCAGTGAGTGGTGTCCTTATAAAAGAAAGGGCGGGGGGGGGGATATTTGACACAGAGACACAGAAAGAAGGCCATAGCTGCCAAGCTTGTGTTAATTTGTTAATGACAGTCCTAGGAGACTAATGCAAGCTTAAAAAGTCAACTATATCTAGAAGCTTTAAAATAATCTTTGCTCCCATGCCCTCTTCCAGTTCACTCTTCTGGGGCAATTAATTTCACTTGTGTTCAATATTTCTTTTATTTACTTCCACAGTTCTGAATGACTTGTGTACACTGCTGTCTCCTGATGCCTCGACTTTAGATAACTGATTTCCCCTCTGTCCTCCTCTCTCTGAACTGGCTGCTCTCCAGGTCCATTGCCCAGCTGTGACCCTGGGTCTTTCCTTTGCTGTTATTCTGGCGGTTCCTTTTACCTATTTTGTATGTAAATTTTCTGTTCCTGGATCTGTGCGATGGACTGTATATTTGTGTTCCCCTAAAATTCACACTTTGGAATCCTAACTCCGAATGTGATGGTACTAGGAGATGAGGCTTTTGGGAAGTAATTAGGTCAAGGGCATGGAGCCTTTGTTAATAGGATTATTGCTCCTATAAAAGAGGCCTGGGTGATCTCTGTAGCCTTCTTCTGCCATATGAGAATACAGCAAAAAGTTGACAACCTGCAGCCTGGAAGATGCGTCTCACCAGAACCTGACCATTCTGGCACCCTGGACTTCCAGCTTCCAGAACTGTGTGAAATAGATTTCCATCATTTATTACCCTGTTAGTCAATGGTAATCTGTCATATCAGCCTACACTAAGTCACCATGTCTTCTTTCTTGTACATTCCTTCATTTTACTGAATCACAACCTTTAACAGCTTACCATAAAAGAGTATATGGGAGATGAATTTTTGGAGACTTTTATGTCTAAAAATGTCTTTTTTTCTACCTTTATACTTGATTGATAGTTTGAGTATAAAATTTAAGGTTAAGGCCGGGCATGGTGGCTCATGCCTGTTATCCCAGCACTTGGGAAGCTGAGGTGGGCAGATCATCTGAGGTCAGGAGTTTGATCAGCCTGGCCAACATAGTGAAACCCCGTCTCTACTAAAAATACAAAAATTAGCTGGACGTGGTATCAGACGCCTGTAATCCCAGCTATTTGGGAGCCTGAGGCAGGAGAATCACTTGAACCCTGGAGGCAGAGATTGCAGTGAGCTGAGATGGCGCTATTGCAGTCCTTGCTGGGCAACAAGAGCAAAACTCTGTCTCAAGTAAATAAATAAATAAATTGTAAGGTTTAAAATATTTTTCTTTGGGTATTTTGAAGGCATTGCTTCATATTACCTCTTGCGTATTTTATAAGAATGGATTCCTATGGGACACTTGGTTTTTAACCTGTTTATTTCCACCTGTACTATATTATAATCTTTTAAAATGTCCATTGATGCATTTCTGCAATGGCACTTACAATAGTCGTGGTCTTTTCCCCATTCATGGTGTTTGACACAATAGGTTATTGCAGTTTGGAGACTCATGTCTTTCAATTCTGGGAAATTTTCTTGTATTATCTCTGATTCCTTCATTTTACTCTTTCATCTGTTATCTCTTCTGGAGCTATTACTAGTTCAGTGGTGAACCTCCTGGACTTACCTTTATTTTTTCGTATCTTCTGTCTCCTATTGACCTCTCTAGCTTTTCTGTTTTATTTTCTAGGTGATTTCGTCAACTTTGTCTTTAAACTTTTCTGTGAATTGTTCATTTCTACCACCGTAGCCTTAGCTTCTAAGAGTCTGTTATTTCATTAGACTCCTACTCTTGCTTCTTATTTTGTTTTCTTTGAGGATATTATATTTGAAGTTTCTGTCTGCTCTCACTCTTCCTTTTGCGTTTCTTTCCTCTGCTTGTTTGCTTAGGTCTCCATCTTCCAACTCAGCATGGATCCGTTTCCTGAGGTTGCTGGAACAAATCAGCACAAAGTGGCTGGCTTCACACAACACAGGCTTATTCATTCAGAGTTCCGGAGACCAGACGCTCACAGGCAAGGCATTGTCAGGCCTGCACTCCTGGTGGAGGCTCTGGGGAAGAAGCTTTTCTTTGCCTCTTCCTGTTTCTGGTGGCCGCTCGCATTCCTTTGCTTGTGGCTGCACCACTCGGATTCCCACATCTGTGGCCACATTGCCTCCTCCTTGTCTGTAGGTCTTCTCCTCCATGTGATTTTATAAAGGCATGTGTGATTACATGCAGGGCCCATCCATATCATCCTTGGTCAGCTCCTCCTCTCAAACTTCTTACCTTAATCACATCTTGTGCCATAGCAAGTAATATCTACTCTTTTGCCATCGAAGCTAATATTCACAGATTCTCAGGATTATGACATGGACGTATCTTTTGCAGGGGGTCACCATTCAACCTATTCCAGTAAGTTTCTTCAAATACCTTTTTGATTATTTGATCCCTGCCTATGGAGTCACGTTTAAGATGGAGTTTGATGTGTGGTGCACAGGGACTAGGGTGAGAGGCTAGAGAGCTAGGGGGTTTTAGCAGGGATATCGGGGAGCTTGCCAGTTTTCTTTGTAGGGCAGGATTCCCAGAAGTCTGTATTGATTGGATTTTTTTCCCTAGGTTGTTCACTTTCTCCAGATAAGGATCTTCAGTTTCTTGCATGGGGATAATAAGGCAGCTGCGTTGTATCCTGGACTGGGTGTGTGAGTGTAGATGCGAATCTCTACCTAACCCATTTCAGTATGATGTCACAGGTGTCTTCCTCCGTTTTTGGTGTCCCTGAGTCTAGAACCTTATCTGCTGCCTTCTCCAAAGAATAAACCTTCTTCTCCAGTGAGCGTTCGGGTGGGATTGCTGGACTGCTAGAGGTGAGAGGAGGACAGGAGGTTGAACTTCTTAAACCAGCTCCCTGCCACCAGCCCCGCCTGCCAGTGCCTTCCTGCTTCCTCGAGACTTCACTATTCCCGCTATTTTGGACTGTGAGAAGCAAACCTGTTCCTCTTTAGGCACTTGATCTGACCTCCCTCCTCTCAGCAAAGTCACTTGCCAGCCTTCATCTTCTGTGGTTTGGGGTTACTGAGGTCTTTTGGTTTTGTCGAGGGTGGTGTTTATGTTTCTGTTTTTCGTTCTCCTTTCAGTTTTGGGTGACTTTTCAAAAGAGCTACAAAAACTTTTTAAATAGTAAAGACTATAATCTTTTGTAATGTATGTTTCAGATATTTTCCTACTAGTCACTTGACCCACCATTTTTAAATATAGCTTTTTTAATGTACAAAAGTTAAAAACTAGTATGTAGTCATAGCTATTGATCATTTCCTGGAAGACTTTTGTCTTCTATGTGAATTTTTAGCTTTCCCCATTGCTTAATCGTATCCTTGTTCACTTATAATTTCATTTAGTCTTGTTATGTTTACAACATTATTTTTTTTTTGAGACAGAGTCTTACTGCAATGTCCAGGCTGGAGTGCAATGGCACGATCTTTGTTCACTGCAACCTCTGCCTCCCAGGTTCAAGCAATTCTCCTGCCCCAGCTTCCCTAGTGGCTGGGACTCAGGCACATGCCACCACGCCCAGCTGATTTTTTTATTTTTACTAGAGACGGGGTTTCACCATATTGGCCAGGCTGTTCTTGAACTCCTGACCTCAAGTGATCTGCCCACCTGGGCCTCCCAAAGTGCCTCAGCCTCCTAAAAGTGCTGGGATTACAGGCGTGAGCCACCGTGCCAATCCAACATTAATATATTTAGAATCACTTAGTATAAAGTATTTTTAGTATTTTTCTCCACTCCCCTGACCCCCTGCCCCATTTTTCATTTATTTTCTCCCAAGTGATGAACTTCCATAGAGATGTTGGTTTTAATGAGAAAAGTGGGAGAGGACAGACACAGCACAGAGGCAGGGTGAGCTTTATTTATTGTTAATTTCCCTATTCTGTTAATCCCTCGCCTCAAAAAAAACCCAAATCTCTTTTACTTTCTAGGCAAAAATTAGTAAGTTTCTCTCTGAAGCAATTGTACTCAGTTTCCTTATGAGTGTCAATTCTAGGGAAGCCAAGGTCCTCCTGTTTCTTAACCAGACTGCCAGGCTTCTGCGTCATAGATAAGCAAGCCAGCCCCAAACTACGGACCTGGACAATGACTGGAAGGACTTGGGCAAACGTCTCCATCTTAAAGGAGAATGATTTCTTCATCAGGGCACTGCCATGTTTGTTTAAGAAATTTGCCATGTGTGTTACTTTCATTTTTATTACTAAAAACTCATGAAGCAGGGTGCTGTGGCTCACTCCTGTAATCCCTGAACTTTGGGAGTTTGAGGCAGGTGGGTCACCTGAGGTCAGGAGTTCCAGACCAGCCTGGGCAACATGATGAAACCCTGTCTCTACTAAACATACAAAAAATTAGACAAGTATGGTGGTGCACACCTGTGAGTGGACGTCCTCTTTGTTGATGATGAAGTTATTTCTTTCTGTGTCTTAGTTTTCCTTCTAACATTCAGGCCCCTCTGCTGTAGGCCTGCTGAGGTCCACTCCAGGCCCTGCTTGCCTGGGGCTCACCTGCAGTGACTGCAGAACAGTAAGGGTTGCTGCCAGTTTCTTCTGCTATCTTTGTCCCAGAAGGATACCTGACAGATGTCAGTCTGAGCTCTCCTTTATGAAGTGACTCTTTGGATATATGGGGGTCAGGGAGCTGCTTGAGGAGACAGTCTGTCCTTTATAGGAGCTCAAATGCTGAGCTATGAGCTCCATTGTTCCCTTTAGAGCTGCTAGGCAGGTACATTTAAGTCTGCTGCAGTGGAGCTCATAACAGTCTTTTTTTCCCTAGGTGCTCTGTCCCAGGAAGGTAGGGCTTTATTTATGAGTTTCTGTTGTGCTGCTGCCTTTTTTCAGGGTTTCCCTGCCCAGCCAGCAGGCAGCCTAGTCACTGTCTGCCTGCAGAGGCTTTGCTGAGCTGCTGTGGGTTCCGCCCAGCTGCGTATGAACTTCCCTGCAGTCCTGTTTATATGGATATAGTTAGAACTGCCTCGACAATGGTAGCCCACCTCTATAATGGCGGACTCTCTCTGTAATGGCGGACTCTCTCTATAATGGCGGACTCTCTCTGTAATGACGGATTCTATCTATAATGGTGGACTCTCTCTGTAATGGCGGACTCTCTCTGTAATGGCAGACTCTCTCTGTGATGGCGGGCTGCCTTGGCAATGGCAGCCCACCTCTATAATGGCAGACTCTCTCTGTAATGGCGGGCTCTCTCTGTAATGGCGGACTCTCTCTCTGATGGCGGACTCTCTCTGTAATGGCAGCCCACCTCTATAATGGCGGACTCTCTCTGTAATGGTGGCCCACCTCTATAATGGTGGACTCTCTCTGTAATGGCGGACTCTCTCTGTGATGGCAGGCTGCCTCAGCAATGGCGGGCTGCCTCGGTAGTGGTGGACTGCTTCGGTAATGGTGGACGCCCCTCCCCCACAGAGCTGGACTGTCCCGGGTTCAGCTGTGCTTGCTGTGAAACTCTCAATCCATAGCGTTTCAGATTGCTGGTCTTTGTCAGGGTGAGACTGGCCGTGCCTGTCTCCCTGCTGTCACCTGGCTCCCTGCCTCAGACTCCTTTTATTTCAGTTGAACAGGTGACTCTGTCTCCCAGGCATTCCAGTCACCAGTTGAAACAGTGTCTGGAGACTCATGGCACTTTTTCACCTGGGAATCTCCTGGCCTGGCTCCCTGTTTCAGTCCCTTTTCTTTTCAGTTGAACGGGGGACTCTGTCTCCCAAGTGTTTCAGTTGCCTGTTGAAAAGGTGCCGGATTTGTGTGAGATTTTGTGTGGAGACCCACTGCACTGGCTGAAACAGCCACGCTGGAGACTCCTGGCACTTTTTCACCCACAAATCTCCTGGCCTGGCTCCCTATTTCAGTCCCCTTTTTATCAGTTGAATGGGCGACTCTATCTCTGAGGCTCTTCAGTTGCCAGCTGAAACGGCCCTCGGACCCGTGTGAGTTTTTTTGTGCAGAGACCCGCTGTGCAGCCATGTTGGAGACCCATGGGCTCCTCCACCCAGGAATCTCCTGGTCTATGGGCAATAAAAATCCATCTGGAAATGCGGTGACCACTCACCCTCCATGCTCTCGCTGGGAGCTGCAATCCAGAGCTGCTCCTACTCGGCCATCTTGGATCTACCAGTGGTGTGCACCTGTAATCCCAGCTACTCGGGAGGCTGAGGCAGGAGAATCGCTTGAACCCTGGAGGTAGAGGCTGCGTGAGGCACTGCACTCCAGCCTGGGTGACAGAGTAAGACTCCATCTCAAGAAAAAAAAAAAACTGCTCAAGACCCCAACAGAAATTACTTGGTCTCCTTCCAGGGGACACTAAGAAGCCCAATCCTTGCGTCCAGGGTGGGAAAAGCTGGCTCTTGCATTATAATCCATTCTCCCCCGTCTCCTGTTTCAGTATAAAATTTCTGCCTAGACTCTTGAGAATTCTAGCTTTTGAGGCTGAAAGGGCTAGGTTCTTGCCACTAACTGGTATTTCTTTCAAAACCTCTTTTCCGGTGTAAGTTCTGAAAGCCTCTTTAGAAACTCAAAAGTCAAGAGTGATCTTCTTTTGTCTGCTCTCTCGCCCTCTCCTGAGTAAGCCTGTGCTCAGTTGCTGCCTATACCTCATAAAGTACAGGAGGTAGGGTGTGGGGTTTTAATTGTAATGAAAACCCATATTGCTACCAGATTCTGACTTTAACTGCTCCTTAACGACCACAAATTACTAAGCATGTTCTAAGTGCAAGGTGATTTGTGAGAAGCTGTGAGGAAAAAATAAAGTTTACAATTTGGAGTATAGATCACATTTATGTAGCAACTTCTTCCCCTCCATATCCCATTTGATGTTGATGATGTCTCTGTGGGTGAGCAGGTCAGGTAGTACCCTCACAATCAGCCTGCAAGGGGGGTTTTACATTCTCAGCACTTTCCAAAGGAGAAAACTGGCTGAGAGACGGGGTTGAGAGGGAGTTCAGCTCATGATGTGGTGGAGCTATGGGTGGGGTTCTGCAAGAAAATCCAGATCCTCCAACTCCATCTATCCACTGCCCTCCACTATCCCTGAAAGATTCTCCATGAGCCTCCAGCCCACTGGACAAACCAAGTAGAGCCCAAGGCAGAAAGGAGGGGACATTGAATTGGATGTCACAGAATGGGTGGCATTAGGATGGGGAGAAAAGTATTCCAGGCAGAGAGAACCTGGCAGTAGTCTTGTTTCAGCCTTCCCTACCCGCAGCTGCCTGCATTCACGGCCTGCTTCTCAGCACTTGGCTTCTGCTTCCACGCCTGCTCCCGTGCCCTCCACACACATACACCACACCCTGAGCATCAGCCATGTCCCAGATACAATCATTCCACCTCGTCTTTACAACGGTGTTTCTCCCTGGTCTTTACCTTGTCGCTGGGCTGGATCACTGCGCCCCAGCCATGCCACCTGCCCCTTGAACATGTGGCTCACACGTATTGCCCGTTGTGCTCTGCTAGCCTGCTGGGGCCACCACCGTTGCCTCTGGAAACTCAGGGGATGTTTGCTACTTGAATCTTGACTAAGCTGGCCACATTGCTGGTCTTTTCCCTCTGGTTCCACTTCTGAAGTCAGTCCACTTCCACGGTTGCCTCAGCCCCCCACACCTGCCCTGCCTTAGTGACAGGTCTTAGTTCCCCCCTTTTCTACCCACTCCATGAGGCTTCCAGGAACCAGCAGATTTCTCAGCCAAATCGAGAGCAAGGACTGAAAGGAGGGAGCAGAGGATGTCCCTCCTGGGGCTGTGGGGCACGCTGCCACAGGATTGAGACTAGAGCGTCAGCTGGAAGAGAGGAAGAGAGATAAGGAGGGAAGATTGGGATCAGTGGTAATTCACAATTTCTTAGCATGAAGACCCCTTTTAAACACCATACAGACCTCACAGGAGAGGAGCTTTACTTTTAGTATCTATTGCCGGAGAAGAAAAGTGTTGACAAAAAGTTTACAATTGGCCAGGCACAGTGGCTCACACCTATAATCCCAGCACTTTGGGAGGCCAAGGCAGGGGATCACTTGAGGCCAGGAGTTCAAGACCAGCCTGGCCAATATGGCAAAACCCTGTTTCTACTAAAACTATTACACAAAAATTAGCTGGACATGGTGGTACGAGCCTGTAGTCCCAGCTACTCAGGAGGCTGAGGCACGAGAATTGCTTGAACCTAGGAGGTGGAGGTTGCAGTGAGCCGAGATCACAGCATGCACTCCAGCCTGAGTGACAGAGTGATTCTGTCTCAAAAAAAAATTGCAATGAATTCAGAAACACTTTGAAATAAATTTAAATTTTGTTAATCTCATCAATTTGCCCTTCACACATGCTGATTTGTCAGAGCCGAAGGTAAGAATATCAATGTCCTTATAGAACCTTTGCAATAACTCCAAGGCCACTTGGACACCATGATCCATGGAATCGCTGATGTGGACTAAAACAGGATTTCAGTGGTTCTGAAGTGGATCTGAAGGCGCCTTGCGGGAGACGTGGAGTCACATGGGTGAAGTTCTCTAGGACCTCAGATTTTGGGGAACATCAAGGAGAAGCAGAGGAGGGCAGTGGAGGTGAGACCCCGGCATTTTGTTAGCTGAACAATGCAGCAAGTTATGAAAGCAGCATGATGCTGACAGGAGCATCCCTCGTACCACCTCCTACCAGTGTGAATGTGCACAGCTCTTTAAATTCTGTATTCGTGCTTCTCTACAAATGCTAATTCTAACACCTTCCCTTTTTACCTGTTAAATAAAATAGACTTGTTAAAAAATAAAATTTGTTAGGTGAAATCATGAATGGGGACGTGTCTAGCACAGACATTGGTACCTGGTAGGTGGTTTGTTAGGTGAAATCATGAATGGGGATGTGTCTAGCACAGACGTTGGTACCTGGTAGGTGGTTTGTTAGGTGAAATCATGAATGGGGACGTGTCTAGCACAGACGTTGGTACCTGGTAGGTGGTTTGTTAGGTGAAATCATGAATGGGGACGTGTCTAGCACAGACGTTGGTACCTGGTAGGTGGTTTGTTAGGTGAAATCATGAATGGG